>VZTZ01001136.1:17543-30009 GCA_013400955.1 Drymodes brunneopygia
ATCCCAAAATCATGTGGAACTCCAGATTTGGGTCTGCACCCCTGGGTTCCAGAGCTCTTCAATAAAAGCACCTGCATGGAATCATCCCGTGATTATGTGTTTTACACTAACAAAATTATTCCAAAAAAAAGCATTACCCACCCCTGGGAAACACAACAAAGGATTCAGCTGATGCACAGCTCAGACAGGGAAGGAGCTGAACCCAAATCCATGAAATCGCTTCAGATTTTGGTGTTGGACTCGTGTCTGCTGCATCCTGTCCTGCTTTGGTGTGTGCTGCTTTTGTAAAGGCTCCTCAAGCTCTGATTTGCACTCAGAAATAGCTCTGGGATCTGTTCAGATCTATTTTTCCAGTAGGAGATAGAATTTCTCCTGGTTTGTCTCTCACCATCCAGAAATCTTCAATAACAGCCACGTTTCTCCAGTGGATTTGAGTGGGATTTGTTTTGTCACCAGTTGAAATCTCACCCCCAAATCCAATCCATCTTTATTCAGCTCCAGAACACGCTAAATTGTTCGGGTATTTTAAAGCTCTTCTTCCTTCTGAGTGAAATTCTACATTTATTTAATAAAGCAGCCAGGATTTACTGCCCCAGTGCTGGTAAGCACTTTTTACTCCCCTCAAGATAGATTAGAGTTGACTGCAGACTTTTTTTTTTTTGCTACAGCTGCACAAGTTTACAAGTCACAATTGAATTACCAAAGTGAGGAAAAGAAAGATTATTCCTGTGGGTGCAGTGCAGGTTGCAGCCTTGTTTTCTTTTAAGGAAGGCTTTAAAGAATTAGCAATAAATGTTAGCAGCAGCAGCTAGAAAATGATGCTGACTTATTACTTTGTGGGGACCCTATGGGGCATCATGAAAAGTAAATTCCTTAGCTGAGCTTTCCAGAAAAAAAAAAACCCAAAAATGCCCTTTAGAGCACCTTAAATTCAGATTTACTGCAGAGGATAAAGCTGAGCTTACAGACAGCCCTGGCTTGGCCCCGAAGTTGCACAAGCTGCAGTGCTTAAGGAGTTATTGATTTATTTACTGTTTAAACCGTGTGTTCCTGCTGTGATTTTTTTGGGTGTTATTTTAGCAAGTTTGGCAGGTGCTGTTGCACATCAGGCTTTCATATTTTTTTTCCTGCATCTAAAAAAAAAAAATCAAATCTTTTGATCCATCACCTTTTTTCTCCATAAAACACGTTTGCTGTATTTTGTCCTGCTCTGCTGGAAACCCTCAGATCAGGTGAAATTTCTCATCTCAGGGTGAGTCCCTGACAAATCCTCCGAGCTCAGAGGTGCTCACAGCTGTTCCCTCGGGCTGCTGGCATTCCTGGGAACCTCATTCCAGCCACCCCCTCGTCTGAGGCAGGACTGACACCCACAAGCACAAAAAAAAGCCTTTTCCACCTGCTGTAGGTGCAGAATTGTCTCACTGTTGGACATGAAAGGAACACACAGACTTTTTAGTATTAGTTCAGGACTACTCAGGCAGGACCAGAAAAAAGGCCTGCCTTTTTTTATTCTTTCTTTTTTATATCTTTCTTAAGACAATTATGGCTTGGTTAATGAGGTTACTACATCTACAATTTAACAGGACAGTGACATGGTCAATCATCTTTCTCCGCCTTAGGAGAAAGGAATGAAAAACAATTTAGAAGTTCAAAACAATCCAGGCCGGTTACAAAAACAAGGACTGGGTTTATAGGAAATGTATGAGAATTTTACTACAGAAGTAAAAACATAGAACATTGCAAAAATCAAGAAAACACAGGATATTCAACCCAAGCTCCTATAAACCCAGGGATTTGTGCAGCCTGCACGATTTAAACTCTGCACATTTCCTGTCCCTGGCACTGGGATGTGATCAGAGCTGGAAACCCTCAGCTGTCCCTGAAGAAAAGCTCCTTCCCCTCTGGTTCAGGGAAATAATTCCTGAACAAAAAGGAGCTGACAGCTGAATCCTGCCCACTGAATCAGAGTCTGCAGCAGAATAAGCCCAGACTATCTCACTTAACCACTATTGAATTGGAGGCAACAAAGACAGATGGGCTTGCAGTTATCTCCTCCAGAAGCCTTTATTATTTTTGTGGAAATCCATTTAAACACTCCACAAAAAGTAAAACTCTCAGTGCCACTGGAGGATTCATTTCTCTCTCACAGCCCCAACGTTCCTCAGCATTCCTGGGCTTCGGCTGCTCCTTCTTCTCATCTTTTCATTATTTGGCTTTCTAGAAACGAGGCAGAGTTTATTTCTCCCAAAGAAATGAGGAATGAGGTGTCCTCAAAGAGATTGTACCTCGGGTTAGCTCCTGTTCTGTAATTCTGGGTTGCACTGAGCAGTTCCACCTGGACTTTGATTCCTGGAATTTTCCTCTTTTCCTGGCGCTGAAGGTCCCTTCTGTGCCTTTCTTTTTTCCCATTTTCCTGGTGTTAAAGATCCCTTCCGTGCCTTTCTTTTTTCCCATTTTCCTGCTATTGGAGGTCCCTTCTGTGCCTTTCTTTTTTCCCTTTTCTTGGTGTTAAAGGTCTCTTCTGTGCCTTTTTTGCCCATTTTCCTGGTTCTGAAGGTCCATTCAGTGCCTTTCTTTTTCCCATTTTCCTGCTATTGAAGGTCCCTTCAGTGCCTTCCTTCATCCCCCAGGGAGACTTATTAATAAAAACAAAGAAAAACAAATTGTCAAAAAATTGTCCAAATTCCACAGTGTTGGGTAACTGGGCTGAGCTGGGTCGTTTGTACCAATAACTGCTGAATTTATCAATATTTATCAATGTTTATCAATATTGATGTTCAATATTTGTGGCTGCTTGAAAGCCCACAGAGAGGAAAGGGAAGGGTGAAAGGAGCAGCAGCTTTGGAGGGGCTGGTGACACTTCTTGGCCCCTTCTGAAGCTCTCACAAAACCACCAGAATTGCAAATTATGGAAATCATTAATAAACAAATCAAATCAAATCAAATCAAATCAAATCAAATCAAATCAAATCAAATCAAATCAAATCAAATCAACTGGCCACCACCATCATGTCATAAAGCAGTGGCTGAGGGTGAAGGTGCAGTCAGGTTTTAGGCACAAAGAAAATCGCTTTTAATGTGAAATCTGGACCTTTTCTTCCACACCCTGGGCCTGAAGTGTCCAAAATCTTGGAATTTTCCAACCCAGTCCAGTCCTGGCACTGGGATGAGCCTCTGGTGAAATTGTTAAACCAGGTGAGCTTAAAGTGATCTGGATTTTCTCAGCTAAATAAATCCATAATGTTTGATCCTCCCTGGAGGGAAAGCAGCACTCCCCTTGACATTCAAGATGGAAATCCTGAAATTAAAAAAAAAAAACAAAAAAACAAACAAACAAAAAAAAACAAACAAAAAAAAAAACAGGTTTATGAAATCTTTGTCCAGGCTTTTCAACTGCCACTTTTGTGTGCTGCAGAAAAATCAATGAATAGCATGAAAGTAAAGATTGTGGGGAAATTTTTGCTTTATGTTAAAATAAAAAGAAATAAAAGAGAGAGATTTGGAAATGCGACAACCAAAAATTTCCAATTGATCTTCCAAAATTGTATCATTTTCCCCTTAATTAAATTCTGCTGACAAATGCTTTGGAGCAGCCTGATTGTTTTATTTGCAAACATTCATTTCAAAAGTTCAAATCTTCTCTTTCAGCATCAATTCTTCCCCTTTCCTCTTGGAACCAATGGAATCTTACAAATAAAAAGTGAATTCTAAATTAAATACAAAGACTTTTGGATGCTGAACAACTCTCTCCTCCAATTTGCAAAAATAAAAATTCTTTTTTTTTTTTCTTTTTTTTTTTTTTTCGAATTCATCTGCTTTTTGCACACAGTAATTGGATCCCTGTGGCATTTCCTGGTCGGGAATGGTTTTGAGCAAAATGAAAATTGAGAACCTGGTGGAGGCTGCTCAGGTGCCTGGGAGGCTCTGGAGGAGGAAAATGCCCCAGCATTGGCACTGACCTTCCTCTCTGAAAACTCCTCTCTCAATTCTGCTGCTGCTGGCTTGTGGAGCACAGAAAAATTTTTATTTTTTATTCATTTTGCTGCTTAATTGCACGGCCTCGACTCAGAGAAATTCAGCCTTCCTGGATCCTTAGGACTTTTTCTTGCATTTATTTTCAGGTGGTGTTAATTCTAAAGGCAGCCCTTGTTGGAGAAACCCATTTGTTCACTGGAAAGAGACTTCCTTTTACAAAGAAAGGGATAAAACAGAACCCCAAATATTGATTTCTGCATTGAGAGGGATAAAACAGAACCCCAAATATTGATTTTTCAATTGAGAGGGATAAAATAGAGCCCCAAATATTGATTTTTGTATTGAGAGGGATAAAACAGAACCCCAGATATTGATTTTTGCATTGAAAGGGATAAAACAGAGCCCCAAATATTGATTTTTCAATTGAGAGGGATAAAACAGAGCCCCAAATATTGATTTTTCAATTGAGAGGGATAAAATAGAACCCCAAATATTGATTTTTCAATTGAGAGGGATAAAATAGAACCCCAACCATTGATTTTTGCATTGAAAGGGATAAAACAGAACCCAAAATATTGATTTTTGCAAAGAAAGGGATAAAACAGAGCCCCAAATATTGATTTTTGCATAGAGAGGGATAAAATAGAACCCAAATTAAGGCAGAAGGAGAAGTGGGGGGAAGGAGGGAAGGAAAAGAACCTCCTAAAAATGATGCAGCTTTTCCCTCCTCCCCCAAAGTGTGAGAATTAAAGCAGTGATCACAACTTCCATGGGATGCCTGCACCAAACTGAACATTCCAGCCACTTCCCCATGGTTCCCATCATCAATAATACAACAATGACTGATTTTATCATCATTCTTTGTATTCATTCCCCTCAGGGTAGGAAGGGGCTTTATTCCCCTCCCCATCCCCAGATAAATAACTCCAGGGGTGGAATGAGAAGATCTTTAAGGTCCCTTCCAATCCAAACCACTCTGGGAATTTCTATTTATAACTCCAGCTGAGTGCCTCAGACAATTTTCCTTTCCTCAAAGGAGCTTTTTCTGCCTGGACAGCAAGAGCACAATAAAAACGTTGTTGTGGCACGTGCCAGCCAAGAAATTCAGTCCCTGGGCATCTTCATTTATTTCCATGGAGTTTTCTGGGTGATGTTATCCTGAGAGACAAAGGGTTTGAATATTTTAGAGAGCTCTAACAATATGAAGGGCAACAGGAATTGCTGAGGTGAAAGATGTTCCCAACTCAGAGCCCCCCAAAAAAGGAGAATATAAAGGAGGAGAACATTTTTCTGTTTTCCTCAGCCCATATTTCATGTAAATGGCTGAGCTCCTTGGTGTGATTATGGCAAAGAGCTCCTTGAATTTATTTCTCTGCTCTAAAACCTGCTTGTAAAAATACAGAAGTGTTTTTCTGGGGGCTTGAACAAAGAGCTGGCAGCTGAGTGGGAAATTCTTCAGGCATTTCCAGCTCTTTCACTGCACTCATCTTTCTAGGAATGTTTTTTAGATATAACATGGAAGGGGAAATCCAGCAGAATTCCCTTGACTCCAAAACCATCTTTCGT
Source organism: Drymodes brunneopygia (assembly GCA_013400955.1). Taxonomy (NCBI): domain Eukaryota; kingdom Metazoa; phylum Chordata; class Aves; order Passeriformes; family Petroicidae; genus Drymodes; species Drymodes brunneopygia. The sequence continues at coordinate 23,085 of VZTZ01001136.1, forward strand.
GTTTTAAAAATGTCCTGTGTCAGAAAAAGGATTGATCCAGCAAACAGAACGGGGCCAGGCACCAGGATTGGGAATGTTGGCACCTGGAATCATTTCCCAAACCCTGTCCCCATTTTCTCTGTAGGCTGCAACATTTACCCAGCCACAAAAAGGCCAAAGTGATTGAATTCACACTCATTAAATGTTCACATGCTGCTGGAAAATGATGCAACATAAACCACATATAAAACCTTGTGTGAAAAAAAAGGAAATATGTTTTCCTTCTCTGTGCTTCAAAGTTGGTTTTTCCTTTTTATGTAGAGACAAAAGAGTTTGTGAACATTTCAAAGCTACCTTGGTGCCTTTTCCAGCAATAATTTGGCCACCAGGCTCTTTGAAAAGGATCTTTTTGGGCTCTGCAGTTTTTTGGCTTGTGCAGCACAAATTTTTCACTGCAGAGGATTCAACCCACAGAGCAGATTCCTACACTGGAGGAACAGAGGTGAGCAGGGAGACCTGGCCCTACAAACAACATTTACATCACTGAGGAGTGGCAGAAAGGGAAATAGAGAGGGGCTTTCCCCTTAGTTTTATAATAAAATATGGATGGAATACGAATAAACCAGATAAAAAGCAAAAATACTGATCTCGTTCATAACAATTCACTGATAATAACAATAAATCTGTTATAATAACAACAAATCTGTTATAATAACAATAAATCTGTTATTCTCAGACAGGAACTTCTTTCTTTTGTCCTTACCACACCTGGCTAAGAAGTTTTCTTGCTCAATCCACCTTTGTGAGGTACAAATTTCCCTGCAAGGGGGACAAAGGGTGTGGGAATAGACCCTCACCTTGTGCAGCAGGGGGGGAGCTCTGCCCTCCCCAAAATCAATGAATTTCTGGAATTGCAGGGGTTCAGAAAGTCTGATTGAACCTTGACAGAGCAGCTCAAGGCAGGGTTTAGGGTCTTTGGAAAGAATCAAAGCTCTGATCTTAAACACCCTTTGAAAAGTGAAGCATCTCCTGAGCTGCTGCTTCTGGACAGGGAAATGCTGGGGCAGGACATGGCAAGGCTGAGGGAAAAGGAATTTTAATTCCCAGCCTGGCTCATCCTCTCTCTTCTGGGAGCGGCTCCTGTGGCACAGATGAGGTGGGACCACACAATAAAAATGAGGGCAAGATCTGGTGGCTCAAATTGTGTCTAAACCCCATTATTTGTTCTTATTTAAACGTTTAAATGTGAGCTGCCTGACCCCAGAGGCCACCTCTGAGTGCTCAGCCCTGACAACAGCTCCACTTAAACCTTTCCTTTTAACCAGCAAAATAATTAACTGGTAGTTCTGATTTTAGAAACATCTGAAATAATTAACTGGTAATTCTGATTTTAGAAACATCTCCCATCAAAATGTATCCCTTCACTGAATAACTTCCCAGCCTCTCCAGCTCAGGTTTAAATAATCATTAATGACCCTGGAGAAATCAGAAATGTTTTGCTGAGGGGCAATCAGAGCAATATTGGGATAGCTCAGGATCATTGCTGGATAATAAATGCAGATTTGAAGATCATTTGTTTACAAATTAAAGAAGTTGGATACATCTGATCATTCTGAAATTATACTGACACCTTTAATGCCGTTTTTCTTCTTTTTGTAGCAACATTTCTTTTACATTACAATATATCCATGGGCAAGGGGAGATTGCAGATTTCACCAGTTTTATACAAAATACTGAGGTTCCCCTCTGAAATAAACTCTTAGGACAAGTCACCTCTTTATAACATCATGCAAACGATGATCTGCAGTTCCAGGGGGGTTAGATATACATATATTTATATACACACATTTGGGGGGTACAGCAGGAACACTTTTTGATTGGTCATCATAACTTTATTTTGATATTTTCGTATTTTTTAGCGATGTGAATCTTGCCAGGTCCTTCCACTTCTTCCCCAACTGCAGTGGTCAGCACAGGAAACAAATTGTGGCTAAAAAAAAATCACCTCATATCAGACTTGTAGGAGAGCAAAGCACCCACCAACCCTCCTGAAACTGCCCCAAAAAAATCCTGTGGGGTGGGTGAGGAAAAATCAGGAGTGTGGGCACAAAGCTGTGCCACTGATTCCCTGATGGTTTCAGAACAAGCACCAAGTTCATGAATTCGATTTTTCCATCAATGAAATATCAACAGGACCCACTGCACTTGGCCAGCAAGGGAAGGAATTGGAAACAGACCCCAAAAGCAGCAAATCCCAGCCCAAAGTGGCTTTTAGGGGAGCTCCCAGGTTGCTGCTGATGCTCCCACCCACCAACATTTCCAAGCACACAGAAATGTTTAATCCAGAACCACATCCTTCGTGGTAAGCAAGGCACAAAGATCCATCAGTTCAGTGATTTTGGGGGCACCAGGGATGAAAATCATCAGCAGCTCATGTGAAAATGATTTTATGGTATGTTCAGTGGTGGCACTGGAGTTTGGTGCTGATGGCAGAACTGAAAGCAGAGGTTTCATCCAAACCCCTTTGGAATCCCTGTGATTCTGAACACCAGCGAGGGCAGCATTTCTGCCTGGGTTTTATTTTGGAATCAAATGCATAGGTTATTTCTAGATCACTCTGATGACCTCCAGGATTCTGCCAGGGTAACTCATGGCAGCTCTCCTGTGAACCCCAAAAGCTTCCATTTTGCATATAATAATTACATATAATAATTAATTACATCCAATAAAAAAATAGTGTGAAGCGACTCCCGAAATCCAAAGGATTCGAAAATTCAGCTAACATATATTAATCTTTATTATGCAACAATGAGAAAATAAATAAGTTTATTAATTCACATGACCTGTGCAAAAAGCTGGGAAGCTTCTGTACCAAGTTAGGTACCAGTTATTTGGATTTCATATCTGTTAAATAAATTATTTAAAATTTTATACAGCTGTGGAGTTAAGGCAAAACCAGATCAGACCTCGAACACAACAGAAGGGTTGGAAAATACACAGAAATACAAACAAGGGGATCTCATCTCCAGCTGACAGAGTGGTTGTGTCTAAGGAAGGAATCTCCCAGGAGTGGAATCAAGCAGGAATTATCAATCATGTTAATTAAAATGAAAGAACAATGTGAGGTGTCCTGCAGGGCAAAGCTGTTTGTGCCTGAATGACCACCTTTAACCCTGGATGGTTTCAATCTGCTTTTCCTTTTAGGAATCAGCACGTGGAAAAGAGCAACCCCTTCCATATCCAGCCAAAACAGATCCACAACCCCTCAGATTTATGGGGGCTGGACTTGACTGGGACTGAGTTTAGTATTTGGGTGAACCCTGAATGGTCATAACCTGCTTTTCCTTTTAGGAATCAGCACGTGGAAAAGAGCAACCCCTTCCATATCCAGCCAAAACAGATCCACAACCCCTCAGATTTATGGGGGCTGGACTTGGCTGGGACTGAGTTTAGTATTTGGGTGAACCCTGAATGGTCATAACCTGCTTTTCCTTTTAGGAATCAGCACATGGAAAAGAGCAACCCCTTCCATATCCAGCCAAAACACATCTAGAATCCCGCAGATTTATGGAGGCTGGACTTGATTGGGACTGAGCTTAAATATTTGGGTGAACCTTGAATGGTTTCAATCTACTTTTCCTTTAAGGAATCAGCACTTGGAGAAAAGCAACCCCTTTCACACCCAACCAAAACACATCCAGAACCCCTCAGATTTATGGGGGCTGGACTTGGCTGGGACTGAGCTTAAATATTTGGGTGAACCCTGAATGGTTTCAATCTGCTTTTCCTTTTAGGAATCAGCATGTGGAAAAGAGGAACCCCTTCCATATCCAGCCAAACATCCAGAGCCCCTCAGATTTATGGGGCTGGACTTGATTGGGACTGAGCTTAAATATTTGGGTGAACCCTGAATGGTTTCAATCTACTTTTCCTTTAAGGAATCAGCACTTGGAGAAAAGCAACCCCTTTCACACCCAACCAAAACACATCCAGAACCCCTCAGATTTATGGGGGCTGGACTTGGCTGGGACTGAGCTTAAATATTTGGGTGAACCCTGAATGGTTTCAATCTGCTTTTCCTTTTAGGAATCAGCATGTGGAAAAGAGGAACTCCTTCCATATCCAACCAAAACACATCCAGAACCCCTCAGATTTATGGAGGCTGGACTTGGCTGGGACTGAGTTTAATATTTGGGTGAACCACCCACCACACAAGAGGCAGAGGAGAGCTCAGGCCAGCCACTCAGCAATGGGAATTACCTTTCCAGGACAAGGGGATAGATCATGGCAGGGCAGCCCCAGGACAGAAACATGACCAATATTATCAATACACAGTTCTTTGGCAGCAACACACTGACTCTTGATTGAAGTCTGAACTCAGACTCTCTAAATGAAAGACTTGGTGCCAGGCTTTTCACAGATAAAGGAAATCCACTTCTTCCACGAATCTGCTGAGTCCAGAAAATGAAATTGGAACAAATCTTGCAGGCAGCTTTAGACTGTAACCTTCAGCATTGGTATTTATTGTCTGCTTTAGTCTCAGTCCAAAGACACCAGATTTGAACAGACAGAATTCTGTGAAACTTCTGAGCAGTTCAGATGGGCCCCAAATCCATGGAGAGAATCCAAAACCACCCGTGAGGAAGCAGCACAGAACCATCACTCCCATGATGACAAAATGATCTGGGTGCGGCAGAGGCGAGGGCCATCCACACCCGGATGGGGGTCAGGAAAACTGACTTGACTTTACAGGGGGAAGACCAGGAAGCCAGAGAATGTGGAGTACTGCCACCCTCCAACCAGGTTCCCCTTCTCCAGCTTCAGGTAAACCTTGTCCTCCTTGTCCAGGTAGAGCAGGACCCCGTTGGTGGCGGCCTCACGGGTGACGTCCTTGTCCCCAGCGAAAGCAGAAATCACTGGCTTCCCATTCAGCATCAAATTCACCTGCAAGAGAAGCCCTGAGGAGCTCCAGTTAACAGCAAAACATCAAGGGCTGCCCCTGAATACCAGGCACAGTGCAAGGGCCCAACCTTCAGTGCTTTCTGGGTTGTTTCAAACTAATAATGACATTTATTTGGCCAAGCACGTTGATTTTCCATGAGCTGGACCTGCAGCTGAGCGAGGCATCACCTCAGTCTGTATCACATTGCCAATCTCAGAGGTTATTTAGTCACACAGGAGCAAAAAAAAAAAAAAAAAGACATTTTCAATAAATTGGGTCACCCAGAGATGTGTCAGAAGCACCACAGTGGGCTGGGAGATCACACTTCACTGGGAACAAAATGTGTGTCCCTCTCAACCCTGACGGCAGCTCTGCTGATGCTCTGAAGTTTAGAACAGACTTTTACCTTTATAAATTGACTCAATTTTTTCTGTAAAACCCTTCTGCAAGCCAGCACAGCCTCTGCTCAGAGAGCAGCACCTCTAAATAAAGATGGGGGAATGGGCAGATCCAGGCATTTCTCATTTTTCCCCCATGGCAAACTGGCAGTTTTTCCCTGTTTTCCCTTTCCAAGCAGCTCTAATGCAGCCACAGGGGGTGAATTATGGGGTCACACAATTCACAGGGGTAAATTATGGGGTCACATAATTCACAGGGGTAAATTATGGGATGCTTTCCCACATCCACTGTGCTGGGCTGGCAAATGCTGCCATTAATTTTAGTGGGAGTCACCACAGAATAAATCAGTGCTCAGCAGAGTTTGGTGTTGATTTGGGATTCACCAATCTGGGAAATCCACTTCATCAGGTGTCTGCAGGGAAGCAACTGCAGTTTAATGATATTTAATGGCTCTAACAGATGCTGTGGGGGCAGAGGAGCATCACTGGTGTGGGAATTGTGTGATTTAGTGGGGCTCCAGTCAGGGTGTGGCTGAGTCTCAAACCAGTTTGACCCACTGCAATGGTTTCTGCTTCTCCTCCCCATTTACCACACAGAAAAAGGGCATCAAGGCTTTACTCATTGCTTGGTTTGGGTTTATCTCACTCTCTCTGTTCCATCAGGCTCTCCTGGAACCACCTGACAGGAATTTAATCACAGCAGCAGTCACATCACGGGTTTGCATGGGATGGTCTCACATTGAGTGCTCCAAAACAGAGCCAAGCAAACCCATCCATCGCTTCAGAATCTCTGATCCATGAAAGATTCCAGGCCATGCCAGAGGCTGGAACATTCCCTGCCACGAGCCCCAGACTCCCAGGTTTGGTGTTCCCTGGTTTGTGAAACACCAAGGTCTGAGCTGGGCTTCCAGAGCCCAAGCCTTGGCACCTCTCTTGGCAATCTTGGCATTTTAAATCCCCTGAAGTGGCTGACAGAGAGTTCTTCAACCTTCAGCATTCAAGGGAGTGAACAGAACACGTTTGGAGCACATTAAACAGCTCATTATAGAGATTTTCATGAGGTTATTACAGAGATTTTCGTGAGGTCAATGTTTCACTCAAGGCTTTGCCATTGACCTGATTGGAATTGGGATTTTGCACAGGAAACTGAAGGGGAATTTCCCCAGAGCTGGGACCGTGGTTCCCACCACCTTTCTGCCATCTCCACCATTCCCACTTCTCCCAGGAGCTTCACAGAGAAATGTCAGATCATCCTCCTGCAGAAACCCAGCCCAGCTCAGCCTTAAAACCCCATCCAGGAGCAGGAGAGGGCAGGGAAGAGCATCAGACACCCCAGTGAAGCTGCAGCTCCCACGGGGGGCCAGGAGGGACGGCAGAGCTGTTCCTGCAGCTCTGCAAAGCCAGGAGGGCTCAGAGCAGCTGCCTGACCTGGCAGGAAGATTAAGGAATTACTTCAAGGAATTTGCTGTTGGCTCAGCGAGGGGATGTTCAGGAATTTAAAGGCTTTTCCCTCTTGTATTCAATTCGGCAGCAGCTCAGCTGCTGCTAAGCTACAGAAGAAAGTGCAGAATTACCCTTTTTTTCTAATATATCACATATCCTTTAT
>VZTZ01001136.1:35955-60130 GCA_013400955.1 Drymodes brunneopygia
GATTTTTTGCCTTTTCTCTTAAATACCTTTTACACAGTTCACTATATTCACAAGTATCAGCATGCACACTTGTGATGCTTTAGGTGTGATACTTTAGCCTGGTTTCCTGGTGTCCCCCAGGCCAGGAGACCAAACACCCTAAAAACTACATAAAAATAGGAGAGCAAACATTCTATTGCTGTGAGAACTCAAGGTCCCCTGGCAGGACAGATTCTGTAAACTGAAGTGAGCCCAGCCCAGCCCCTTATTGGGCCCTCTAGTTAGATATGCTAATGAGGAAGGGCTTTAATTGTACACTCGATTGGGGGACGGGGCTGTTGTGACGCTGTCACCTGGAGGGCAGAAGCATCGAATGGGATCCCATTAAATACCGAGGGAAACGACCCCCAACCCTCTGACCCTGCCTGAGCTTTGATTTCCTAACATCAGGAAAAAGGCATCAGTTCCATCCGAAAATACTGATGGCAATGCCATGCTCAGGCTTTCCCCTGTGTTCTGCCATCCCTTCAGGCTGGAATTTGCAGTTCCTGGGCTGGCTGGCAGCTCCATCTGGCTGTTGGCTCCTGGACAGCTGGCCCACGGTTCTCTGCAGCTCCAGCAGTTCCTTGGCCAAAGCCAAGACAAATTCACCTGGCTAATGAGCCTGGTGGTCCTTAGAAACAGCCTGGAAATATTTGATACAGTGAATTTCACTTCATTTACATGGAGCCTAAAACATAAATAGGTCCACAGGGATACAATAAAATCTTCAGCTGTGCACGTGACTACAGTGAACTGAAGTTTTTGATGCAGAATCAAACCTAGATTTCCTTGCTTTATTTTAATCTCAAATCCAATCTTCCTTGGTTTTTTAAGCAAGCTTTTTCCGTAGTTTGTCTGTTTTACTCTACCTCTCCTCAATCCACCCCATCTTCAAGTATTTTTCACAATTTCTGCAGCAGCAGAACAGAGAAAACAATGAAAAATAATTTCCTGCCCGTATTTGTTGAGCTGCTTTCGTTTCCCTGACGCTCTGCTATGATAAATCTGTGTTTTGATGGCCTCCTCAGGAAACAGAATTTTATAACTCCCTGTGAATTTTAGAGGTGATTAAGAAAATGAGTCAGCAGGATGCCTGCATGTGTGAAGGCAGAACTGCTCAGATCTGCTGACAGCTCTGGCATCTGAGGTCTTTATTCAGCATTTCTGGAGCAGCCAGAGCTTCTCTTTGGCCAGAGCTGAGCCCAGCCCAGCCCCAAGCAGCAGGTGAGAACTGGGCTTTGAAATGCTCCCAGGCAGGTGCTGCCAGCCCTTCCAGCAGCACTCACCCCTTGATGGATGGCTGGGAATATTCCACTCTTTCTGCTGCTCTGAGGCCAAGGCTTAGTCTGGGTTTACATCAGTGGAAAAGTGAGAGCAAAAACGTGACCCTGCAGAGCTTCAGCCACTGCAGCCAGGGCTGGGAGAGCAGAGGGAGCACAGCAGGGCTGTCCTTTCACAGGGCAGCTGCAGCAAATCCAGCAGCTGAAGTGTGGCCCTGCTTTTTGCAGGGTTCCATGGTTGGAACTTTGTAGTACAAGTTTCCCATGCATTTTCTATAAACACAGTCCTTGTTTTTCTTAACTGGCCAGGATTGTTTTGCACTTGTAAATTGTTTTTCATTCCTTTCCCCTGGGGTGGAGAAAGATGATTGACCATGTCTTTGTCCTGTAAACTTTCAGGAGTGTTAACCCTTTTCACCAATCCTGGATTGTCTTTGGTAACATATAAAAATAGGAAAAAAAAGAACGGCGGCCCCTTTTAGTTGGTCCTGCCTGGAGATTCAACTGCTGCTCTGGAACCTGCGTGTTCCTTCTGTTGCCAGCTGTGCAACACAGGGCAGCTGCAGTAAATCCAGCAGCTGAAGTGTGGCCCTGCTTTTGCAGGGTTCCATGGCTGTAATTTTGTAGTAAAAGTTTCCCATGCATTTTCTGTAAACACAGTCCTTGTTTTCCTAATTCCTATTTCATCTTCCCCAACACCAACGCTCTTGAGGGAGGTTTTGTTTCCCAAACCCACGAGGAAAACTGTCACCCTGCTTTTGCAGGGTTCCATGGCTGTAACTTTGTAGTACAAGTTTCCCATGCTTTTTCTGTAAACATGGTCCTTGTTTTACCTAACAGCCCGGGATTGTTTTGCACTTGTAGAATTGTTTTTCATTCCTTTCCCCTGGGGTGGAGAAAGATGATTGACCATGTCTTTATCCTGTGAACCTTCAGAGGTGTCAACCCCTCTCACCAATCATTGGCTGTCTTTAGAAACAGCTAAAAATAAGAGAATAAAGAAGGGCTGAGCCCTTTTTGGTTGGTCCTGCCGGGAGATTCAACTGCTGCTCTGGAACCTGTGTGTTCCTGCTGTTGCCAGCTGAGCAACACTGAAGGGTTTGGATGGGGTTGGATTTTCCTAATCAGCCTAATTGCTGCCAGCAGAGTGAGACATCAGATTGTTTCCAAGGGCAGGGTTCCAAGGAACGAGCTCCAATGCAGGCATTAATGTCAGCAGCTTGGGATCTTGTCTGGGAGTTATTTACTGCCCGAGAAAAGGTCCTGGATTGGAACCGAGCAAATTTCTATTTATAATTGCACCATTCCAGGCCAAGTCCTACAGAGCTTGTTCAGGAAAAATTTCTAGGAGCTACGGGAAGAATTTTGGTGCAAATCTGCTCATTAGGACTTGATCTTTATGGACAATAACCTTTGGGGTTTGGGGTTTTTTTAGGTCAGTGCTTATGAGCAAATGACATCACCACGGCAGAGATCAGCAGTTATTTATTTTTGTGCAAAAGAGTGGCAGTGATTTATGTTTCTAAACACACTGCAGCATTTCTAAACTGCACCCAGGGACTTCAAATCTGCATCTGAAACCTTTTGTTTCAAGTGTCTCTTATTTGTCAAACGAGCTTAAAGCAATATTTAGCTACTTTGTGGCTTTCTCTCAGTTAATTACTGCTGATTGCCATTGTGTAAAATATCCCCAGAAGGCAAAATTCATCCCTGGGTAAATAGGCAGCGAGTGGGAAGGCTTAAGGCTCATTTAGCAATGCCTGCAATCGTTTCAGTGTGCACCTAAAAACCCTCTGTGCTGCTCACACACAGCACACCGTGCTGGGAGGTGAAGGAAATCTGATTTTCACAGGGTTCATACCTGAGTTAGCTGGAGCTTTCAAAGGCTCTCCTTTGTTACTCTGAGAATAAAGGTGCTGGTTCAGCTTTCAGTACATCCTAAACAGGGAAAAAATGAGTATTTACATTGAATTTGGGGAGAAAACTTCCCAGCTGAGCATTCTGGCAGCCTGACTGAGCCAGGGACTGGGATGTTGCTGTGGATGAATATCCACATCCCAAATTCTGGGAATTCTGGGAGTGGGGCAGGGCAGGACCTGGCCAGGAGCTCTTTGAGCCACCTCAGCTCTTCATCTTCATCAAACATCCCAGGGCTTGGAGTTTTCCACATGTTCTTCCTTAAGAGGAGCAGTTTAAAACTTGTTCCTGGCTTTTCTGAGCCATCAATAGCAGCAATTCTTTGAGCACAGAGGGATTTTCTAACACCTCCAGGTTCTGGTTGTTGCACAGTGAGCACCCAACAGGCGCCCTTTCAGAAACCCCACTTTTATTCTCTTTATCCTGCACCATTTTCCCTTTCTCCTAAACCTGGTTTGGATTTGAAAGGCATTAATTCAAACCAGAAACCTGCATTCATAAATGGCATCAAAGCTCTTCTGCACAGAACACCTTCCCAGTGACCACAATTTTAATTTTTACTGCTCATTTATGAAAATTAGCAGGAGAGCTCTGCCGGGTGCCTGCAGTTCAAATAGGAAAGGAAAAAAAAGAAAAAGAGGAGAACTGGAAAGCAAAGTTCAGCCACTGCCCTGGGATATAAATTGTCCATTTGTGGAAGTTAATTATTTTTTTCCACTGAGCCTAGTGCTGGATAATCTCTGCCCTTCACATGATTGGTTTGAAGAAAATTCTGCCCCTGGGGAAGGAGATTTGAGTTTCAACCTGGGAATTCTTGAAAAGCCCTTGTGAGTGGTGTCCCTGTGGGAGCTCAAATCCCCTCAGTGCCCTGAGCCTGAACCAGCTCCATTTCTTCCAGCATTTCCTGGGCAGATTGAAATTCTCTGAGACTTTGGATAAAGTCAGGGATTTCCTCTGGGAGCTCCAGGTCTGGAGTGTTCTGGCCATGGTTCTGCTGGAGGCCATTGCTGGTTAATAGGAAATACTGAAATTATCTCCCCTGGCCCTGCTGCTCCTGCTCACCCCACCAGAAATGTGCATTTTGAGGAAACAAACCATGGAAAGAAATCTCCTTTTGCTCCTGGAGGTTCTGATAGAGCTGAGCTGGCAGAGGAGGGAATTCAGAGCAGATCTGACCCCCAGCCCCACACAGGCAAATATTGAAACTCATTCCAGTGACCAGAACCTTCTGTAACACCCTCCCTAAGATTTCATATTCCAGAATATGCCAACAATCAGCTCTGTGGGGAAAAAAAATAACCCAGATATAAAAATACTGCAGTTCTTGCAGGTAGGATTATACATTGATTAATTTCTCTAGCATTTGTGGCAAAATACATGACATTTGCCATGAAAAGCTCTGTTTTATTGTCCTGCTCAGGGAGGCCAAGGCAAAATAAAACACTCAGGCAGATGCTTTCTTCATTACATAATAATGTAATTATTTTAATGGCAAAATAAACATTTGAAATTTTATTTACATATTCTCCTTTGTGGGTAACAGCTCCCCATTTCATTATAAAACAGGGCAAAGTATTATTTAGAAATTAAAACACCACACAGAAATTTACTCATTGAAAATAATAATTAAAACTGGGGTTTTAATTATTTTAGAATTATTTTGTGGTTTTTTTTTTTTCAGAAGCCGGGGTATTCAAAGGAAAAGATTGAAAAGAGAAATTATAAAAGGTCAAAAGTGTTTTTTTTTCCCTGAATAGATGGGAACCTCAAGGTATAAAAGCACAAAATTGAGAGGCTCCTAAGTGATCTGTGATATTACAGGTTAAATGCCACTTCAAATGACACATTATAAATGGAATATCCCTCAAAATCCAGGTGTTCTGCTGCACAGGTGAGATTGGCAAAGTGCTGCTTAGCAGTAAAGAAAAAAAAACCAATCAAAAATCGTTTGCTGGGCTCCTCTTTCCCTCATCTCTCCATAAAATTTTCATTTTTATGGGGTGATTTCAGCACAGGCCTTCCTAAACTCGCTGATGAAGGAAGAAATCCATCCAAAGAGTTCCTGGGAGTCCAGGTCTGGTGGCTCCCCAAACTTCACCTGGAAATTGGAAATAAAAGAATATTTCATTTTAATATATCAGAGTCATCTGAGTGTCCAGGAGCTTAATGAAATTTAAAGAGCAGAGAAAAGTTAAATATCTCCATTTTTGTTAATATGAATCTAAAGAAGGAGAGGGATAGGAGGTAAAAGAAGAAGGGGAAGAGGAGGAAGAAGCCAACTTGGAGCTGTCTGGAATCTCCAGGGAACTGAGATCCCAAATATCCCAAATAAAAGTGATCTAAGGAGTTGTCCAGGAGCTTAATGAAATTTAAAGAGCAGAGAAAAGTTAAATATCTCCATTTTTGTTAATATGAATCTAAAGAAGGAGAGGGATAGGAGGTAAAAGAAGAAGGGGAAGAGGAGGAAGAAGCCAACTTGGAGCTGTCTGGAATCTCCAGGGAACTGAGATCCCAAATATCCCAAATAAAAGTGATCTAAGGAGTTGTCCAGGAGCTTAATGAAATTTAAAGAGCAGAGAAAAGTTAAATATCTCCATTTTTGTTAATATGAATCTAAAGAAGGAGAGGGATAGGAGGTAAAAGAAGAAGGGGAAGAGGAGGAAGAAGCCAACTTGGAGCTGTCTGGAATCTCCAGGGAACTGAGATCCCAAATATCCCAAATAAAAGTGATCTAAGGAGTTGTCCAGGAGCTTAATGAAATTTAAAGAGCAGAGAAAAGTTAAATATCTCCATTTTTGTTAATATGAATCTAAAGAAGGAGAGGGATAGGAGGTAAAAGAAGAAGGGGAAGAGGAGGAAGAAGCCAACTTGGAGCTGTCTGGAATCTCCAGGGAACTGAGATCCCAAATATCCCAAATAAAAGTGATCTAAGGAGTTGTCATTGTCAGTAACCTGGGTTAATCTCTCTGGCTGAACTCCAAACCTCCAGCTGAAAAGGAGAAAAATCAATAAAGGCTGAAGTTTTCTTGGCTTTGCAGCTTGGTAGATGAATCCAGTCATTAAAGAAAACATGCACAAAAATGTCCCAATCCCAGGATTTTTCCAGTTTCACAGGTTAGCACTTAATTTCTGTCCCTTTCCTTAAGATCTCTGACTGTTAAAAATGGGATTTCTTTTCTGTTTCTACAGCCAGTATAAATATAAATCAAGCAGGAATTCCTTGCACTCCTTTCCACTCCCTTTCTCCCTTTTTAAAAAGAAATGTGGGTTTCTTTTCATTGCATTTTAATATGATATGTACCAGCACGTTGCTGTAAAGCTTCTTCATTTCCTCACATCTTTTTGACAGCTGGGAGAGATCCCCTTCATATTTCTGAATTAAATCCTGCAAGAAAAGAAAACTTCTTAATTTGCTGTAGGAGCACACGATTAAAGCAGGAATTAAACAGCTCTGAAAAACCAGATCATTCAAGGCAAAATTCTCCTGTCACAAAAATTTCACATTTTACAAAAGAGAAGCACACACATCCCCTTGCAAGTATTAAGACATCAAAGACATGAAAAAATAAAGGAAACATTAACATTAGAGAATTTTAACTGTGTTATAAAATGACAAAACCTAAATCCATTAAAGCATCACAAGATTTCCATCCTGATTCCCTGATTTTTGGCCTTTTTGCCTTTGCAGCAACCACTGCCAGTTTCTGGTTCTCAAAGGGCAGAAACAGCACATTAAAACGAGTCTGGAAATTAAATTTCTTCATTTTGGCTCGTTTGTAACACCCACATTTTCAACAATTTGCTGTCTGTGAAAGAAGCACCTGGGAGCACAAAACGTGAGGGACACAGAGTGGGGACACCTGAATTTCCAGCAGCCCCCAGGGCAGGTTTGGGTTGGATTTCAGGAAGAATTCCTTCCCCAAAAAGCTTTTCCAGCCCTGGCACAGCTGCCCAGGGCAGTGGTGGGGTCACAAGAGGGGGATGTGGCACTTGGGGACATCCAGGCCCTGCTGGCTTTGCTGTCAATGCCCTGAAAGGGCTTTTTTTAACATAAAGGATTGGAAATGATTTATGGATCACCAGGATTTTGTGATTCTGTGTTTCACAGAAAGGGGCTGGGACTGGATGATCTTCCAGGTCCCTTCCAAACCCATTTTGTGATTCTCTGATCTTCCCTCCTCTCCGAGGGCAGAAGAAATTATTACAAAATCACTCTTAAAATCCCTTTTTTTTCCCAAAATACTTCTCAAGGGCAACCATGGGGGTGCCTGGGATGCAAAAACAGGAGATGCAGAAACCCTGAAAACCCTGCAAATTACAGTAGGAGACCCTCAGAGGGGAATAAAAAGCCACTTTCCCTAAATCCTCCAGGTTCCCAGGGGTCAGCCCCAAGCCCCAGGTCGCTGATTCCTTCCTCCAGCCCACGGGAAGGGTGGGGTGGGGTTACCTTCAGTTCCTTGCAGAACTGGGACTCCTGGGCTGTGGCTTTGCTTGCTTTGGGTTTAATCAGCCTCCTGCACTGGATCAGGTTCTCCAATTCTTTTTTTAACACTAATAAAAGAGAAAGAGAATGAGGATTTCACCGGCATGAAGAGGGGTCCAAAGGGCTGCAATCGTCTCATTTAGAGCACAAGGAAAATACAAGAGAATGTGCAATGCATTTATCTGGGAGTGTTCCCTTCCTGCTGTGAGGTAGAGCTCCTGAAAGAGGCATTTTCTCCTGGAAAAAAAAAAAGGTGATCACATCCCAGCAGCTGCAGGATAAGGAAGAGGCTGAGAGTGTGGTGATGCAGCAGCCACAGATCTGACCTTCCCCAGCCTGAGCACTGGGATATTTATGGGGATAACATCCTGCCAACCCACAGCTTTTCATGGGATGCTCATGGGAATAACATCCTGCAAACCCACAGCTTTTCATGGGATGCTCATGGGAATAACATCCTGCAAACCCGCAGCTTTTCATGGGATGTTCATGGGAATAACATCCTGCAAACCCACAGCTTTTCATGGGATGTTCATGGGAATAACATCCTGCAAACCCACAGCTTTGTGTGGGGAGCTCTGGGCTGCTTTAAAGAGAAAAGAACAAAAATCCTCAATGGAAAGTAAGAAATGCTGTCAGCTGGCACTGAGCTGCTGGAAATGGGACAGAGGGCACAGCCCTGGCTCTGGGGGCTGCTCTGGCATCCCCCTGCCCTGTGCTGGGCAGGTCCTGCAGCTCTGAGCTCCAGGCTGTGCCTCAAACTGAGAAAATCCACTGGTCTTGCACTGCTGGACAAGAAAGAAACACGCAGACTTTTCATCAGCAGGTCAGGACCACCCAGGCAGGACCAAAAAGGGTCTGCATTTCTTTATTCCCTCATTTTATATCTTTCTTAAGACAATCGTGGATTGGTCAATGAGGTTCCCACCTCTATAATTTCACAGGTTAAAGACATGGTCAATCATCTTTCTCTGCCTTAGGAGAAAGGAATGAAAAACAATTTAGAAGTTCAAAACAATCTTGGCTGGTTACAAAAACAAGGACTGTGTTTATAGAAAATGTATGAGAACTTCTACTACAGAAGTAAAAACATGGAACACTACAAAAATCAAGACAACACCCAGGCTCTGTGGATTTGGGTGCATCTCCTTCCTCTCTGCCCTGGGCACATCAGGAATCCATCAGGAATCAGGAGGGAAGAGCCCAATCAGTCCCATCTGGCTCCCCAAGTCACCCCTTGGACATCTCCCCACAGTTCTGGTTCCGTGCCCATTTCAGAGCTCAGCCCAGCACTTTCCAAAGCTGGCTTTAAAATATTCACTGATTTTGAGCTGTCCCTGCAGACCACGAGTGACTGAGGGTAGATATTGTCATGTTTAGTTGTTTGCGTCTCCTAAAAGGTGGATTGGAATTTCTTGGAGCAGGATAAAACACGCTGAAGGAGCCAGAGCTGAGCCCAGAGCTGAGCACACAAGGGGTGCAAGGGTTTGCCAAACCAAAGGTGACAGTGACACCATTCAGATCTCTTATCAAAGGCTGAAGTTGGGAATATTGCTCTGGAGTTAGGGCCAGCAGCCCTGTCACACCTTCAAAACACAGATTTTTATAAATCTCAACATAATACCCACCATTCCCACCCACTGACACTCCTCTCTCAGCTCTCAGAGGGTTCAGTCTCAAACCCACTGAGCTCACGGGTCATGGGGAGATGGAAATCCATCTTACAGACTCCATCCTCCCAAAATCCATCCTCCCAAAATCCACCTTACAGAATCCATCCTCCCAAAATCCATCCTCCCAAAATCCATCCTCCCAAAATCCATCCTCCCAAAATCCATCATACAGAATCCATCCTCCCAAAATCCACCTTACAGAATCCATCCTCCCAAAATCCATCTTCCCTTTGAACAGCCTTATCCTGTCCCTCCTGTGGACTTCACTGGTGCTGGAATCCTTTCCAGAGAAGGAAACCACTTTGGTCCCAGGAAGTTTTGAGCTCCAGAAATTTCTCCTGCTGCATTCCCTCTCCCAGCTCCCAGCCACTCTCCCACGATGGAGCACTTGTACCACTTAACTTCTGTGTTTTATGCTAAACTCTATTTACTCTATTTACATTTTTTTGCATTTCTAAAACACCTGGACACGCTTCAATATTTCTTTTTTTTTCTTTTTTTTGAATTCCTCACAGCAACACGGCAGGTTAAGCATCTCCATGGCAACACCTCACCTCGATGTTCTGAACCTTCAACTCTCTTTACAACCTACAGAGGTGCGGTGAAAACCTGTTCCAAATGACTGCACAGAGCATGAAAATCTGCCTGTGAATGCAGAAACCACATTTACATACCATCAACTTCAGCACTGAGCCCCTTCATGGACGCTGGAAAGGAAGAGAAGAGGGAAAAAACACGATAATAAATATCATTTATACGGCGAGGACGGGAGTTTGCGCAGAGGTTGAAGGGCTTCGTTTTTTATTTGTTGGTTATTTTTCCCCCTGTGCCTTCTCTCACCATCAGGAACAGCTTCAAACTCTGTCAGCTCCTGGGGGAATGTGGCCAGCTCGGGCTGGTGGCAGAGGATCTGTTCCACCAGGGCGTGGAGAAGGGTGAAGGTCCTGTCCTTGCCCCTCAGCAGGGGCAGCTGCAACAGAGCAGAGCAGTGAGCGACACTCTGAGCTACCACAGCTCCAAAAAGAAATAAAAACACCACAGAGAAGCAGCAGAGATGCTGATGGATCCCAGGGAAAATTGGCAAGGATAGAAAACTGTTGTATTGTCAGACATGAAAGAAACACGCAGATTTCTTAGCAGCAGGTCAGGGACCATCAGGCAGGACCAGAAAAAGGACCTGCCTTTCTTTATTTTCTTGTTTTATATTTTTCTTAAGACAATTGTGGATTGGTTAATGAGGTTACCACCTCTATAATTTTACAGGATAGTGACACAGTCTATCATTTTTCTCTGCCTTAGGGGAAAGGAATGAAAAACAATTTAGAAGTTTAAAACAATTTAGGCCAGTTACAAAAGCAAAGACTGTGTTTATAGAAAATGCATGAGAAATTCTACTACAGAAGTGAAAACATAGAACACTGCAAAAATTAGGGCAACAGAAAACAACAGGATTAAACTTCTTATTTTCATTTTGCTGTTTCTCACTCGTTCCTGGTTCACATTCCCTGACCTTCCCTGTCCTTTGGTGCCTTCTTATTCACAAAGGTCTTTTTTTAAACTTAAGTTGCCCTGATTGATTGCAAGTGATTTTGGACCCCCCAAACAAACCCAGCTGTTTTCCTTTTCCCCTTAGAGTCACTGCACTGTGTTCACAGAGAGAGCAAAGTCCCTTCACTGAATCTGGGAAGATGCTCGGTGGCAGAAAATGACTTTGCAGGCATTCTTCATGATGACAGATGTGCTATTGCAGCCATTAGATGTATAAAAATAATAAAAAAGAATGCAAGTTCTGTCTCAGAATTGTCACCAGAGTTATAAATCACTCACTCGTATGTTAAAGTCCCCAGATGGGAAAGACACCTTTTAAAAAAACATAATAAAAACCCTTTTCTATTCGATTTACACATCAGGCATAATTTTACAATCCTGTCAAAGACATGAGGCAGATTAGGAAATGTGTATCTATTTCTTGCTTTTTGGGTTAAAGATATGATGCTCTGCAAGTGCTGGGAGGAAGAAGGAAAAAAACCCTTTTTTTCTGATGGCAAATTCTGATGAAGGGAAGAAAAATGGTTGCTTTAAACTGGTGGAAAATTCAGCCTAATGTTACACAAGTGGTGGGTCAGTGGAGAGACAAAGGATAAAGAAGCAAATTATGTTTTTTTGCAGCAGATCTCTGTTAGGAAAGAGAAAAGATCACAAGTGCCATCCTCAGCAGGGCAATGATTAAAAGCATTGCAGGCAAATCTGACTTCCTTTCCATTCATTAATTGGTTTAAATTCTTTTGAAACTTTACCTCCAAAGGGCAATGCCCCACTTGTGGCAGAAGACTCTTAAATTCAGAGAATGCTGGAATGGCCTGGGTTGGAAAGGAGCTTCAGGTTCATCCCATCCCACCCCTGCCACGGCAGGGACACCTCCCACTGTCCCAGGGACACCTCCCACTGTCCCAGGCTGCTCCAGCCTGGCCTTGGGCACTGCCAAAACCCATGATCCTCTTTCCCCATGTCCATCCCTGGTGACCTGGATGTGCTTCCTGCTCCCCTCTGGGGCTGGGGAAGGGGCTCAGCTCTGGGACTGCCAGGGCTGCTGTTCTACAACACACACAGTGGAACCCAACAATTCCCCCTTTTGTTTTAATGAACATGAGTTTGTTTATGGCACTCCCAGCCATTTGTCACGGGCAGTGCAGTGAGTGACAAACTCACAAAACGAGACATAAGAACACTCCCAACACCCCTGTGCTCAACATTCTAAGTTATCTTGTGATTGTGATCTACGTTGTCTTGTGATTGTTCATGACTCAATAGCTCAGCAAATCACTCTCAATGACCTCGTCTCTGAAGGTTTTCAATCAGAGCAACTCCCTATTAAATTCTGGAATGCTGCACCAACACCCAGGGCCTGCAGGAGCCAAGAGCTGGCACCTTCCTTCACTGAGGACATGGAAATCCTCTCCAGACAAGGTCACCAAGTCCAATCCTCTCCCACAATGGGTGCAGAAGGGCACAAAGCCATGATCCTCTTTCCCCATGTCCATCCCTGGTGACCTGGATGTGCTTCCTGCTCCCCTCTGGGGCTGGGGAAGGGGCTCAGCTCTGGGACTGCCAGGCTTTTCTAGAACACACACAGTGGAACCATACACTCCTCATTAGGAATTGTTGCCTCTCTCCACACTCAGGGAGAGTCCATATTAACAGCCAACAAGCCTCAGAATGTGATGATTTTAATGACAAGGAAATATCTACTCACTTTAGCCAGAGATGACAATCGGAATCCTTTGGCCACCTCTTTCCCAGCTCTTTCATTCAGATGGTTGCCCATGGCTAAAATGTACTCCAAGACAGCCACAAACTTTGGGCTGGATTGCAGCTGCCTGCTGGCTTGGATATTCTGGATTATCAGCTGGAACACACAAACCTTCCCTCAGACAGATGGAAAAGGTGGGAAATCCTTGCTGTCTGTGCCCTCTGTGCCAGCCCTCACTGTCCCCACCTGCCCAGCCCAAGGATTCCTGCCTGTCGTGCCCATATCCCTTCATCTTTCACAAGCCATCCCACAGAATGACATTATTTCCATGTTTCATGCCTGTTCTTCCTCCCATCCCTTCCTAAGTACAGATAGGATTCTGCAGACTCCAAAATTACTGTCTCAGATCAGGATTTTAAGGCCAAAATTAAACTCACTGTCCCCACCTGCAGTCACTGCCCAGCCCAAGGATTTCTGCCTGTCCAGATCCCTCAGGGCTTTCCAGTGAGTTCAAACTGCCCCAGACAAAGCTGTGTTGGCACAGCCACCCCACGAGGAGTCACATCCTTTGTGGCTGCCAAAACAACTCCAGCCTCCCCTGCACGAGAAGGGTTTTGCTGTTTGGATGCCCAAATTTCAGGGGTCAGGGGAAGCAGAGTCTGGAGCTCCATCCTTCACCTCCCTCCCTTCCATCCACACCAGCTCGATTCCTTTATCAAAATTCTCAGCACAGTTTCCCCACAAGGAAGAATAATAATTTCCTGTACTCAAACTCAGTATAATTCATTTTTTCCACCTCCCTCCTAGAGCTTTAGGCACAAGACACGATTTTGTTCTTAGTTAGGAAATTTGTATTTTTTTAGCACCACACCTCTTTTCATCAGTCACCAACACACGAATTTAAAAACAGGGAGGGGATGAAGCACATGGGAGAGCTGAAAGCTGTTGTTGAAATATTTATAGCACAGCTCAGGGCCAGGGGGTGCTGAAAAGTCAATATTCACATTGTCCCACAGGGTTTTAGGTGCATATTCCGTGGTTTAAAAATAGCTGTTAGCGTGCAGAAGAACATACTTCGACACTAATTAGCTCTTCAGTGAACATTAAATATCCATCAAAGCCAACAGTGCATAGAACAGCTTTCAAATATTCAATATTTGGCTGAAGGGGAGGACAGCAAAGGTGTGACTGCAGCAGGCAGGGTCAGGAGTCTCTGCACCTCCCCTGAGCTTCCATCTGTTGAGCTCTCCTCACTGTAATTGTGGTTTTAATCACAGACAAAAAACACCTTGGTCTGGCAGAACTTTCCCATTTTGTTTTCATTCCCGTGCAGAACGAGGGCAAAACCTCTGAAATATTTTCATGGGGTGGAAATCCTTGGTTTGAATCAAAGCATGGCCCAAACCTGGCAGGTGGGACCTGGCTTGGAGCAGCAGGAGCCAGTCATGAGACTGGCACTTGTTTATTTGCATTTCCCCCCATCCTGAGGTCATCCTGGAAAAAGCACAGAGGGATTTGAGCCCTGCTCCCCAAAAACTTCAGTCCAGAGCTGTTAATCCTCAGGGGGAGCAGCTCCTTCAGTCTTCAGGAAATAATAAATCTCTTTGAGATTTGTCAAATCAACTTCCTCCGTGTCTTATGTTGATTCTTGCAGCTCGTGGGGCCAGAACCTCCCCACAAAGGGAATTGAATTTTAATTCACTTCTGCCTTATCACTGGCCAAAGAATGAGGGACGTTCAATAACTCCAAATCAAATTTTGAAGATCTTTTCCTGTTCTTTTCTCCCTCTTTTGTGGGAATCTCTTCTCCTGCCAGGCTCATTAGCTCGAACCTTGGTGGAATAAGGATGATATTAAATGCACAGATGAAAAATAAAAAAAAAAGGAAAAAAAAAAAACCCTAAAAATGAACCTCCCCAAGTAAAACTCTTTGAAATCTGCACTGAAGTGATTTGGGCCCCTGGTATCAAAGTGACAGATGTTGATCAGAGGTGTTGAAGCTCCAGGTACTCACAGGCTCCAGGTCTCTGATGCTCTCGGGGAGCTCACGGACACTGAGCAGGAGATCCAACCTCTGGCCCAGCTGAGGGATTTTACACATCTGCACAGAATTGGGCAGAACAAAACTCACATTAATACCAAAACACCCACAGATCTTTCATTGTTTATTGAGCAATTCAGCTGTGCCATGGTTTCCCTAATTTCTGGGCTCGTTTATTCATTTTATTCTCAGTTTTAATCCTGTAGATACACTCTGGAAATTCAGGTTGTCTCCTAGGTCAGATATTATTAAATCAATTGCAATCCTTTCTTGTGAGCAAAAATAGTTAAATACATAAAATTTTATAGATTATGGCTTCTAGATTTTGGGAATCTAGCTCAGGATAAATCAGCTCCTACTCTGGAGGAAAAGGAGGGAGTGGGACTTGGAGACACAAAGGGATCCATAATTCTCTTTTTTTTTAATCTGCCTGTCTCAGCTCTTCATCAGAATAATCCTTTGATACTGATTGTGGGTGAGATTGTGAATTTAAATTCTAAACAACAGCTTCTTGCAGTGGTTTTGGTGTCTTTTAATGTTGCAGCTCCTCACCTCTAACATGAACTGGTCAACCACGTGCAGCTCAGAGCAAGAGCCCTTGAAGGACAGGTACCTTTCTGCATCTTTGGCTGTGGGCAAATATCTGTAAAGAGAAAATCAAAATTAGAGATCCTCTTTCCTCTTCGTTCTGTATTCTGATCAAATAACAATTCCATTCCTGGCACTGGAATTTCCTGTATTTCCTGTGGTTTCTGTGTTTCATAATTATTGTTTATTCTCTGTAGGCATTTGAATCACCTGTGAGATGGGAAGCAAAAGTGAGCTGCAGATATCCCTGGGCACCTGGAAATGCTGATATTACAACAAAATAACAGCCAGGATATCCAGCTGCAGGTGTGCAGACAATTCCCAGTGACACAGACAATTCTGGAAAAGGCAAAACCATGAGGCAGAGGAGCTCAGGCCCTGATTTCCAAAGAGGTTGGATCCTTTCTTATCTCTGTTATCACAGAATCACAGAATATCCTGAGCTGGAAGAGACCCCCAAGGATCATCCTGGCCCTCCTGGCCCTACACAGACACCTCAACAGTCCCACCCTGGGAGAGTTTCTCTTCTTCACCATGCATTTTAAGGGGTTTTTTATTGCTTAAATAGTGACAGCACAAAGCAGACCCCCAAGGATCAACCTGGCCCTCCTGGCCCTGCACAAACACCTCAACAACCCCACCCTGGGAGAGTTTCTCTTCTTTACCACGAATTTCAGAGGGTTTTATTGCTTAAACAGTGACAGCACAAAACAGACCCCCAAGGATCATCCTGTCCCTCCTGGCCCTGCACAGACACCCCAACAACCCCACCCTGGGAGAGTTTCTCTTCTTTACCACAGATTTTAGAGGGGTTTTTTTTATTGCTTAAACAGTGACAGCACAAAACACACCCCCAAGGATCATCCTGGCCCTTCAGGCCCTGCACAAACACCTCAACAGTCCCACCCTGGAAGAATTTCTCTTCTTTACCACGAATTTTAAGGGGTTTTTATTGCTTAAACAGTGACAGCACAAAACAGACCCACAAGGATCATCCTGTCCCTCCAGGCCCTGCACAGACACCTCAACAATCCCACCCTGGGAGAATTTCTCTTCTTTACCATGATTTTTAGAGGAGTTTTTTTATTGCTTAAACAGTCACAGCACAAAACAGACCCACAGCTCCCTCCCTTCTGCACGAGGTCGCAGAAAATCCCCCAGGGCCAGGGATTTTTGGAAGATTGATGTCCTCAAGATGTGCCTCCACTTGGAAAAACAAACCCAGCAGCACAGCTCCTTTCCTTTGGAGATCTCTGAGCCACCACGGGGGGAATTCACAGCTTTTCTTAGGAAAAACAGAATCGATGGCAGAGCTCCCAAACCAGGAGTGTAAAGGAGCTGGAATAAATATTCAGGTGCACTCTCTTTTCTTTCTCTTCAAACAACCTTCTAAATTTGCAGCAGGAGGGATTAAACATTCATGGGCAGAGCTCTACATTCACAGCAAAAGCCAAGGAATTTGCTCAAAGATGGTAAAAAGCAAATATTTCAGCCTGTTAAACACAGGACAAACAGGAAGATTTATTTTACTGTTGTCAATAATTAATGTGACATTTCAATTGTAAAACTGAATTATTAACTCTAGGTTGTGGCAGATTACAATGTAATCCTTTCAGCACGCTTCACCATCAAGAAAAAAAATGGATTTTCATTTAAAAATATGGCAACTGTTGGCAAATGAAAGGGTGTTCATTCATCATTAAAAATAGCTTGAGTTTTTAAGCAAATTCCTGGAACATATTTTAAAAGCTGACAGCAAACATCTTCATTTAATCAGAAGTCTGATGCCCCATAAAATTCTTTAGCTGTTTTATGCACGGAAAATGGAACTAACAGATTATCCAGAAGGTTTAAAGCATGAAACAGTGGGAGCCATGAAAAAGGAGGCACAAAAAACATGGGAATGCATTCCATAAATATCCTTTTACACGGATGCAGCTCTGGTGGAATTTGCACAATGAAGAAAAACTCCCATTTCTCTGAAAAAAAAATTAAGTTTAAAGAGACACGGAGTGCTTTGCTGTTAAGACAAACAGGATAAAGAAGGATGAAGAGGATGAGGATAAAGAATCATTCAAGTGATGGAGAGGTTTCTGTATCAAATTCATTCTTGAAGTTTCCAATAAAACCCCACCACTTCCACTGGATGCACGAGCAGGACACTCTGCTCCCTGCTCAGAGCCTTGAAAATTGAATTTTGGCTTTGACTTCCAGTACTTTTCACTCTCCAGTAGTGGGGCTCAGACATTCTGCCCTGGCTCAGACACTCTGACTGCTACACTTTGCACTGAGAGGAATTTTCCTGCCCTGGACTGCCTTGTTTGAACTCCTGTCCTGCCCATGGTTCTCAATTAACTGGAGGCCCCAGTTCTCAAAGGTCAAATTTCCCACTGGGTCACCTAAGTTGAGTGGGAAGCTCTCCAGAAGTGCTGAGTGTCCTCCTTGTGTCGTGCCCAATCCACCTCAGAGCATTGCACCAGGGAAATTTGGGATATTTGCTGATATTCCATGAGAATTCCTGTCTGCTCCTTTCAGTTTTTCAATTCACTCCCTCAGGGATCCAAGCCTTCATTGTGAGAAGCATCTCAGCTGTTTCAGTCACACTTAAAAAAACTCTCAGGGTGGAAAAGAAAAAAAATCTTCCTTTCAGTGCAAGATTTGCACTTGGATTCATTGATTTTTGGCACTAAATAATAATAATCCCAGGGACAGAATCCTTGAAGCCAGAGAGCATCGTTGGAATCCTTGAAATTCTACAACAATCAATATCCCTGGCACATTCCAGTGCTGGGAATATTCCCTCAGCATTATTGCCAGCAAAGGAAGACTTNATTTCTGTTTTCATGGAGCCTTTAGGGTCAGGTTTTGAGCAGCCCCCTCAGTGGAGCCTTCCAGCAGATCCTGATTCCTGGGCACCAGGGTGCTCTGGGCCAGCAAGGAAATGCCCTCCAGGATTCAAAAAACATTTAAATCCCCAAGTTGTGCCCATATCCCTTCGTATTTCACAAGCCATCCCACAGAATGACATTAATTCCATGTTTTTTGTCTGTTCGTCCTCCCATCACTTCCTAAGTACAGATAGGATTCTGCAGACTCCAAAATTACTGCCTCAGATCAGGATTTTAAGGCCAAAATTAAACAGATCCCATGAGAAGCAGAAACACCAATTATTTACTCCTTCACTTTCTCTGCCAAAGTCTTCTTTTTCCCAGTTTTCTTTAGCAAAACTCTCATTTTTTGGTCTCATTTTGGAGAAAGGAACAGTTTCACCTCGAGCTTTCCCATGTAAAAATGTTTATTAAATTGGCCCAAGTATCACGTGGGGACTGGGATGTGGAACTGATCCTGCTCTAGGATTTCACCTCTTTCCTTTCTTTCCACATCTCAAACTATTCAAAAACAGATTAAAATCCAGTTCCTGTGCATTTCACACACCAATGGTTTGCTTACACTCCTGAAATCTGCTCAGTTCTGTTCAAGCTGCAGAAATCTGCACTCTGCTTTAACCCCCAAATCTCTGCCACTCAGCCACACAAAGATTCCCAAAATCCCTTCATCCCATTAACCCTTTAACCCTTCCCTGCCTCCCTCCTCTCCAAACCAAACTTTCCAAACTTCAGGTCACTTGCAGAAGATTCTGCCTTCTCCAGAAGGTCCCAAACCCAAACAATTCCCCCCAAAATTATCTAAAATTACCTTCTGAGTGCTGTAATCTGCTCGTCTGTGAGCCCACCCCTCTCCTCGTGGATGATGAACAGTTTCTCCTTCAGCTCACTGGGTTTTATACGGAAACTTTTCAGGAAAATGTCTGGAGAAAAAAAAGGATTCTTGGGTTACTTGGAAGGAAATGCTCGAGGGAAGGAAAATCACCCAAGTATCTCATCGATACTTAGCAGATTTAAAAAAGAAAGCAAAAAAACCCACCAAACAAACAGAATAAAAATATTTAGCAGCTGCTATCATAAGGCAAAAACTCAGTCTTTGTATTTTCTTTAAATTTACGTAGCAGTAGTCAAGGAAAAACAAATCTGAGGATGTTTTTCCTGTCTCTTACTGATACCTGCTCCCTGTGGGGCAGAAATTTCTTTTTTCAACAAGAACCCATTAGAGAACTTAGCTTTTATTTGGATTTTCTCCTCCATTGCTCTTGAATTTAGAGCAGAGATCCCTCAGAACTCTGATTTTCCTCTGGTGTTCACGACCCCCCTCAAAATCTCCAGAATTTTTAACCTACTCGCATTTTGGAGCTTCATCTTTTTATTCATTCATTTAAGGGCCTGTGGTTTGCAGCACTTGCAGGAAGATTAATCAAAATTCTCAGGATCAAATTAACTTTTGATCTGAGTGATGTCCATTATAATGAGGATTTGCCAAAGCTCTCACTGATGAGGAGAAAGGTTTAGAAATGGATGTAGAAGGTCCCAGTGAAAAACGTTGTAAGAGNATGGCACAGAGCCCAGAGGCCATCAATCAGTGATGCCACAGCAATTCCAGCAGCCTGCAGATCCTGGCCTGAGGATCCTGGGCTGAGGATTCATTCAGTGTCAGGAATGAATCCTGAGCAGCAGAGTGGGGTCAGGGCTCCCCTCTGAGCCAGGGTGGGAGCAGGGAAATGGGGCTGGAGAAATCCCCTTCCCCTTTTGATTTCCAGGAGAGCACCTCCACGGCCAGGACATTTCCCTGCAGGGATTCCCTGCCCAATCCCAGCACTGCAAGCAGAGATTTCTGTTTTCATGGAGCCTTTAGGGTCAGGTTTTGAGCAGCCCCCTCAGTGGAGCCTTCCAGCAGATCCTGATTCCTGGGCACCAGGGTGCTCTGGGCCAGCAAGGAAATGCCCTCCAGGATTCAAAAAACATTTAAATCCCCAAGTTGTGCCCATATCCCTTCGTATTTCACAAGCCATCCCACAGAATGACATTAATTCCATGTTTTTTGTCTGTTCGTCCTCCCATCACTTCCTAAGTACAGATAGGATTCTGCAGACTCCAAAATTACTGCCTCAGATCAGGATTTTAAGGCCAAAATTAAACAGATCCCATGAGAAGCAGAAACACCAATTATTTACTCCTTCACTTTCTCTGCCAAAGTCTTCTTTTTCCCAGTTTTCTTTAGCAAAACTCTCATTTTTTGGTCTCATTTTGGAGAAAGGAACAGTTTCACCTCGAGCTTTCCCATGTAAAAATGTTTATTAAATTGGCCCAAGTATCACGTGGGGACTGGGATGTGGAACAGATCCTGCTCTAGGATTTCACCTCTTTCCTTTCTTTCCACATCTCAAACTATTCAAAAACAGATTAAAATCCAGTTCCTGTGCATTTCACACACCAATGGTTTGCTTACACTCCTGAAATCTGCTCAGTTCTGTTCAAGCTGCAGAAATCTGCACTCTGCTTTAACCCCCAAATCTCTGCCACTCAGCCACACAAAGATTCCCAAAATCCCTTCATCCCATTAACCCTTTAACCCTTCCCTGCCTCCCTCCTCTCCAAACCAAACTTTCCAAACTTCAGGTCACTTGCAGAAGATTCTGCCTTCTCCAGAAGGTCCCAAACCCAAACAATTCCCCCCAAAATTATCTAAAATTACCTTCTGAGTGCTGTAATCTGCTCGTCTGTGAGCCCACCCCTCTCCTCGTGGATGATGAACAGTTTCTCCTTCAGCTCACTGGGTTTTATACGGAAACTTTTCAGGAAAATGTCTGGAGAAAAAAAAGGATTCTTGGGTTACTTGGAAGGAAATGCTCGAGGGAAGGAAAATCACCCAAGTATCTCATCGATACTTAGCAGATTTAAAAAAGAAAGCAAAAAAACCCACCAAACAAACAGAATAAAAATATTTAGCAGCTGCTATCATAAGGCAAAAACTCAGTCTTTGTATTTTCTTTAAATTTACGTAGCAGTAGTCAAGGAAAAACAAATCTGAGGATGTTTTTCCTGTCTCTTACTGATACCTGCTCCCTGTGGGGCAGAAATTTCTTTTTTCAACAAGAACCCATTAGAGAACTTAGCTTTTATTTGGATTTTCTCCTCCATTGCTCTTGAATTTAGAGCAGAGATCCCTCAGAACTCTGATTTTCCTCTGGTGTTCACGACCCCCCTCAAAATCTCCAGAATTTTTAACCTACTCGCATTTTGGAGCTTCATCTTTTTATTCATTCATTTAAGGGCCTGTGGTTTGCAGCACTTGCAGGAAGATTAATCAAAATTCTCAGGATCAAATTAACTTTTGATCTGAGTGATGTCCATTATAATGAGGATTTGCCAAAGCTCTCACTGATGAGGAGAAGGTTTAGAAATGGATGTAGAAAGTCCCAGTGAAAAACGTTGTAAGAGGGACAGGATCAAAAGGAGGAATGGTTCTATTTGCAAAGCAAAAGAAAGACATTTCCTCAAAGAAACTGCAATCATTCAGCAGATAAAAGTGCTATTACAAGATTCTTTTATCTGCAAAAGCACTTTCCCATCACTCTTCCTTTAACCCTTCCAAATGTCAGCCAAGGGATGCAACAATTCTGAGTTTTCTCCATTTGCATTTCCCAATTAAAACTTTCCACGCTCTCCAAAATACATTTTTTCTTATTCGTGTTCATCAAGATGAAATCATTAAAACTTCAGAACTGACTGCCCCAAATGCTTTACTTGTGTAACACTTCTTAAAGCATCTCTAGGTTATAGAAATGTTTTGGAAAGGCGTTTTGTAACAGAAATCAGAGAGCTCTTTGAAGAACAATTACTGCTGCTCCTGTAATACCCTCCACTTGTCATCAAAAGAATTAAAAGACCTTGACAATATTTTATTAGGAAGACCAGGACTGGGTGTTGAACTGCTCCATCAGCTCGGAGAGGCTGTTCTAGGTCAGGATTTTGGGAGAATCCCACCTGAGACAGGAGAGCAAAGGGCTCTGTTCAAGAGCAGGATCCTGTTCACAGCCTGAGCCCTCGGCCAGGGAAAAGCCAAGAATTCCCTGAGCTGCCCCAAAGGCTCCTCACAACAAATCCCCTCCCCCTGCAGGGATTTCCTGACCCCTCTGCAGCACAGCACTCACAGCTCTGCCTCACAACCTGCTCCTCGCAGCCCACAAAACTTGAAAAGCATTTGAAGTCAGAGGCTTCAATTGATTTCTCAGGTGTTGTTGATGATTTTACACTCCTGCCCCACCACAGCAGCATCTCAGCTCAGTGGCACACCCAGGTTTGTGCAAAAAAAAGAAGTTTGGGGGTTCATCTCTACATCACCAAGGACCACGTTTGGAGCAGCTGAGCCGTGGGGGCATTTTTTATAAAGGGAGAAGCACTGAATTATGTCGCCCTGATTTTGCAGTGTTCTATGATTTTACTTCTGTAGTAGAATTCTCATGCATTTTCTATAAACACAGTCCTTGTTTTTGTAACCGGCCTGGATTGTTTTGAACTTCTGGATTGTTTTTCATTCCTTTCTCCTAAGGTGGAGAAAGATGATTGACCATGTCTTTATCCTGTAAAATTATAGAGGTGGTAACCTCATTGACCAATCCACAATTGTCTTAAGAAAGAGATAAAAATGAGAGAATAAAGAAAGGCAGGACCCTTTCCTGGTCCCGCCTGGGTGGTCCTAAACTGCTCCTGAGAAATCTGCGTGTTTCTTTCATGTCTGACAGTGCAACAGAATTAAAAGATGATTTTCACACAGCCTCGGTCAGTGCCTGTGGAATGGCAGGCAGCACAAACAGCAAACACAGGCAGAGCTTCCAGAGAGGAGCAGGCAGCCCCTGGCAATGTATTAAATAAAAAGCTATTTAATATCAGTTCATCGGTGTCGGGACCGTGGGCAACCTTGGGACAGGCTGCCGGTGGTCGTGGTGTCTCTTTGTCCCTAGGACCGAGCCAGTGGTCAGTCGAAGGGGGAGAGCAGTCTCTCCAAGAGACCCACGAGCCCAGAGATAGGGTTTTAGGGTTCTTGTTGGTTTCCCAGATCCACGACTGCTGGCGGAATAAGGAGAGACTCTTGGGGTGGCAGTAACAGGTGTTTACTTAGTTAGATCCATCTCCCAAGAGCCCAGAACAAAGGCTGTGCGGGAGTTTTCATACCAAGGTGGTAACAAATCAGGGACAAGGTAAGGGGAGGAGTAGGGGCAAAGCCAGGCTAGCTTGACCATTGAGCTGGAGAGGAAGGAGGGAACAGGGGTACATGACCAATTAATAACTATACTACAACGAACTTTCTGGAACAAAAGAGGAGTGGAACTTAGATTGATATATAGGGTAACTAATAACAAAACACAGGGGTGTGGAAATATAGAACAGGCTCAAACCATAGTGACAGGATCAGGGGTGAGCTTCCTTGAGGATGGATTTGCCCACCAAGGGGAGGAGTTCAGAGTTGCAAGGGGCTTCTTTACAGAAAGAGCAACTCCAACATCAATGCACTCACTGAAGTTGTGTGCCACTTTTGTGTCCAGCAGGATGTGCTGATTCACTGCAGGCTCGCTGCCCGGCAGCACTGCCGAGTCCTGCATCTGGAACTGCTCACAGAGCCTGCACACGTCTATTTTCCTCTTGCTTGGGTCACACGACGCCCAGACTGATTTTTGAATCTAAAAATACAGGAGGGACAGAGGGTAAACAAAAAGCCAGAAGAACAGAGGCCCTTTGTTCCACCCAAACTCAGAGAGGGGCATCCAGGTCGTTCTGTGGCACAGCTGGATTTTTATAACCATCCATGTAATATGGATAATTATGTAATATATAATAAGGCCACAATATTTAGGGTGGTTTTTTTCCCTTTAACGGTTTCATCCTCACCTTGTCACAAGGAACGACGTCCCAGTGAAAGGCTTTGGTTCTCTTGGCTGCTGGGGAGAGGCTGCAGGGCTGTGGGAGGGCAGGGGGGGCAGGGGGAACCTCAGCCCTGCCTTTGGGAGGTGGGAGAGCTGCTGGGGCTGGG
>VZTZ01001136.1:69777-96169 GCA_013400955.1 Drymodes brunneopygia
AAGGGTCAGGAGGATTGGGAAGGGGGCAGGAGGATGGGGAAGGGATCAGGAGTGTTGGGAAGGGGCCTCCCTTGCAGCTGGAGCTGAAGCTGCTGAGAACCTGCCCTGCTTTTCCTGCAGCCCCAGCTCTCCAGAAGCAGCTGGAACCCCCCAGCAATGCAGCACGAGGTGCTCTCAGAGCCACACAGGATCCCTGAGACTGCAGAAACCTTCCAGACCTTTCTGTCCAGCCTGTGATTGATCCCCACCGTGCTCAGTCCTTCCTTGGACACCTCCAGCCCCCCAGGCCCCACAGACACCAGGCACAGCAGCTGTGCCCCAGAAAAACCACCATTCCCACCACAGAGGTGCAGCAAACCCACAGGTTCCCCCTTTTCCCAAGCCACACTCTTCATTTTACCCAATTTCTGCCATCTCACCCAGTCCCCGCGGGGGGACAAACACTCAGCACGTTCTCACAGCCTCCAAATAAAACCAGCAGCGAGAGAAATATTTTGTTTTTAAAGCCCTGGGATTTTCAATGCTAATTTAAAGGTAACTTATGGCCCAGCTCCCAGCTGCACGCAGGGATGGGAGCAGTGAGGGAGGAGGGAAAGCTGCCTGATCATTCATTCACAGGAGGTTCCTACAGCCTCCTCCCTGCTGGAATTTTAAATGGCCACACATTCACACCTCAGATCTCAACGAGACAATTCCCCACCGAGCAGGCTCTGTGTGAGCAAACAGGAGTGTGGATTTATTTGGATTGATAAATGCAGGTACCTCCAGGCTAAGCTCTGCCAGCTCCAGAGTGCAGGAGCTTCTTTATTCAGGAGAGCAGCTCCTGAGATGAAAGTGGGAAGGATTTTTGTGTGGAGAAAAGTTCAAAGAATTTTTGCAGCACAATAAGCATTTTAAATTCATTTTTTTCAAGTTTAATATTTGAAGATATTTTAAAAAAATTTGCAGAAAGGAAAGCATTCAACTCAATATTCAACTCTTCCTTCTCCTCACCTGCACCAAAGTCTCCTTTAGACTCAAATGAATTTCTGTATTTTAAGATACTTTCTTTTTTAAAAAAAAATTGCAGAAAGGAAGGCATTCAACTCAATATCCAACTCAATATTCAACTCTTCCTTCTCCTCACCTGCACCAAAGTCTCCTTTAGACTCAAATGAATTTCTGTATTTTAAGATATTTTCTTTTTTAAAAAAAAATTACAGAAAGGAAGGCATTCAACTCAATATTCAACTCTTCCTTCTCCTCACCTGCACCAAAGTCTCCTTTAGACTCAAATGAATTTCTGCCCAAGACGTGAAAGCAACAGGGAACGTTTCTTAATTTGTTTAATAAAGGATGAGGGGAAAAACGTTTACAAAAGAGAAAGAAATCATTCTGTGTATTTAAATCCAGGAAGGTTTGTCAGGAATCAGACCCTGACAGAGAATCCATCCCCAAGGAGCACACGAGAGGCACTGCTTGGGGCAGGTTATTTTTAACAACACCTTGTTGTTTTACACCTCTTAATTTTCTCTTTCCACCTGGGAGCAGGAGGGGAACATTTCCACAGCCAAGAGAGGCAAAAAAAGGCATTTTCCAGCTCATGAGAAGTGTCAGAATTCTGTGTCAGAATTAAGTCTGTCTGGCTCACTGAAGTTGTGGCAAATCACATTTTGTGGTGTTTTTACTTGCAAACAAGACTTTGGTATCAGATCCTGACCTTTATCATTTTCTGTCTCTGGGCATTTTCTCTCAGCATGACACAGTTTTTGTAATGTGTTTGTTTTGGTTATATTTTCCTTAAAAAGAAGGAAAATTTGTCACATTTTCCACCAAAATGCCACTGTGTCACTCTGTGCTATATCTTGCCTAATAAAATGTGACTGGAACAGCCAAAATGAATGTTTTTATACAAGACTGGATAACGAGACTTGGAAAAAAATGGAATTCTTCTATTCTAAAGCAGGCCCATGAAGGAAATACAGGAGATTGTGTTAAGAATGGCCTCACTCACCTGCCAGCTTAAAGCAGCTTGTTTAAAACAGATTAAACTTTCATCACCCACCCCAAATCCAGCAGAGCCACATGAGTGATTTGAAAGAATTCACAATTGAAGGAAGAGCATGGGGCTCCAGACATTCTCTGGAAGGAGAGGTGAGGGTTTTGTCTTTTTGGCCTGGAATAAATGTGTTTTTAGTGGGTACAGAGGAGATTTCTGCTTGTTCTGGGGCAGCTGCCAATGCTGCCCTGCCCATGACCCCTCCCAGGCCTTCCTGCCTCTCCCCATTTACCTACCAGAACCCTCTGGAGGGTTTGCATGGAAATATTGCTGGAATGATCCCAGGTCTCCCAAGAGCCAGGGAGCAAAAAGGGGTTAAAGCCACACTGAGCAAAAAGGGGTTAAAGCCACACTGAGCAAAAAGGGGTTAAAGCCACACTGAGCAGAAAGGGGTTAAAGCCACATGTAGTAAAAAGGGGTTAAAGGCACATGGAGCAAAAAGGGGTTAAAGTCACATGGAGTAAAAAGGGGTTAAAGTCACATGGAGCAAAAAGGGGTTAAAGCCACATGGAGCAAAAAGGGGTTAAAGTCACATGGAGCAAAAAGGGGTTAAAGTCACATGGAGTAAAAAGGGGTTAAAGTCACATGGAGCAAAAAGGGGTTAGAGCCACATGGAGCAAAAAGGGGTTAAAGCCACATGGAGCAAAAAGGGGTAAAGCCACATGGAGTAAAAAGGGGTTAAAGCCACACTGAGCAAAAAGGGGTTAGAGCCACATGGAGTAAAAAGGGGTTAAAGCCACATGATCCAGGTCGAGGGAAGCACACAGGGCATGGGCACTGCCAGAGGATGAAACACCAAATGTGTTCCTCTGGCTCTTCTCTCTGACTCCAAACACTGGTTCACATCCCCAGGGGGGCACAGGGTGGCTCTGGCTCCTGTGCAGCCACCTGAGCTCCCTGGGCTTCTCCAGGGGACAATCCAGCCCTGTCCTGTCACCTGAGAGCCCTTTCCCTGCACTGCCTGCAGAGGAATTTGAGTTCATTGTGGCTTTTGCTCTTATTCTGTTCTTATTCCTTGGGCCACCCTACCTGAATCTGAAAATATGACAGCAATGTGATGCCAGAAATGCTCCTGGAATGTGTGCAGGTGCATCCATGGAGGCACAGAGCAGGAAATGTGACTCCCCAGCCCCACACACGACCAGGATTGTCACAAACACTGGTGTGACTGGTGAGACCTCACTTCAGGCTCACCCAGAGGAGATCACAGCTCATCTGCCCCAGCTCTGCCATTTCCTGAGACAACAAAACCCAGCCATGCAGGAATCCTGCTCCCTGCACCGAAGAGGAGTGATTTTCATTCAGTTCCAGTCAAGCTTTTTGCTGTTAAGCATTCCTTACACTTGTCCTGATGAAACATTGAACATCCCCTTCTGTTCCCTGCCAGGAGCAAGAGACAGCAGCTCCTGGGTGTGCAGGGAAGGAGGGACAGGAGACAGCAGCTCCTGGGTGTGCAGGGTCCCCAGGGAAGGTGGGACAGGGGACAGCAGCTCCTGGGTGTGCAGGGAAGGTGGGACAGGGGACAGCAGCTCCTGGGTGTGCAGGGTCCCCAGGGAAGGTGGGACTTTGTTCCAAATCCTCTGCCCTCCACGGCTGCATCTCCCTCCTGGCATTTCCATGCTCCAAGGAAAAGGGGCTCAGCCCAAGAGGAAAGGATCAGGTCTGGGTTCATTGCTGCTTTGCAGAGAATTCATTAATTTGGGGGCAGAAATCTGGCTGGATTTCACCCTGCCCACATGGTCACTAAAATCACAATTGATTTTTAAAACAGACAAAACCTGGATTGCCTTAAAGCTCTCGCTTGGTGTTACCAACTTCCCTCTCCAAATTTATTCACTTTCACCCAAAACTTGGCCCAAAATGTGCTGAGTGCTCCCACACATTTCCAGGAGTGTGGTTTTCTCCTAGGACTGGGGGATCTGAAAGGCCTTCACTTTTAATTTACATGGAATATCAATCCAGGTGACTGATGGGGGATTTTTGTGTGGCAATGCCATCTTTTGTAGCCAGGCCTAGACACAGACTAATATTATTTGTCAAACAGAGCTGCTATTCATCAAATAAATTATCCATCTGTAATAATGTTTTGCATTATTTTTGCAGATCCAGATCTGGCTGAATAGTATCTGTCAACATTTATTCAGAGAAGGAGGGATTCATCAAACAGGAGCTTGATTTCCTTGAAAACCCTGGAAATTCTGCCACTTCCAGAAGGAGGTGGAGGAGCCCAAAGATCTTTTATTGTAATTTATTTCTTACTTGTGTAAAGGCACGGAGTGATTGATTATGACATTAAAAAATCTCAAAGAAGTATTCTCAAAAATATGAAGCTATAAATGGTGCCCAGTGACGTGTCCATAGCACAGCTACAACACCAACAATTTTAACTATTTTCAGTATGGAAAATATCACCACATTGAGGAATCTCAAGGCCTTGACATTTCCTAAAATTCCCTCTGAAAAACGACATTTTTATAGGTTTCACATGAGGCAAACATTTCAGATTTTCCCTCAATCACCAGCACGGACCCTCCTGCTCCAACAGCTCTGAGAGCTCATCAGGAAATGACACTTGGAAAGTAATTTCACTGTGAAAATTCAGGATAAATTGAGTGGTGCTGCTTGCACAGGAGACTGACTTCCCTTTGTGCTGTTCTCTGTTCCATCAGTGATCTGCTGCAGGATTGGAGAAAATGTTTATTAAATTTGCAGATTTTGACGGGTAGGTGGAAAGAACCGAGAGGGGACTTCAAATTCCAAACAGCCCTGACAAATGAGAGCAGCAATAATCTATAATTCACCAAGCAGGGATGAAAATAATGTTCAGCAGGAGCTGCCAGCTTCACAAGCACTGGCTGAAAAACACTTTTTTTTCTTTTTGTTTTTTTTGCAGAAAAAGCCCAGAAGTTTGAGCAGCTTGCAAAGTGACACCGGCTCTGTTGCAATAAAAGGGAATTTCCCTCGGGGAGATTCCAGACAGCAGCAAAACACTGAAATGAGAGTGCCCAGCACTGACAGAGGATGCTGCTGGAATTGGGGGAGGAAATTTCCCTTTTGGTCCAGCTCAGGGCAATGAGAACGAGCAGAGCTTTGGAAAAATGGGATTTCCAAGGGGAGGGGGGAAGGGCTGGGATTGCAGAGCCTGGGGCAGGCACAGGCTGCAGGTTCATAAAACTGCCAAAAGGGAAGGGGCAGGAGGCTCCTGTGTGCTGGGGTGAGGAGAAATACGAGATAAATTACACCAAAAGAGGCTCTGCTGAGGTGTTTGGAAAACATAAAGATAACATTGAGCCATCCAAGGAAAATGATGGAGTCTCCCATCACTGAACATCCTGAAGAAGAATTCAATAAATTCTTTGTGCCATATCCAGCCTGTTCCCTGTCTGACCTGCATTTTGCACACTTGTTTTGCAAATTCAGTCCAAGCCTCCAAAGAACAGAAGGTTTTGAAGCTTTTCCAGGTGAAAGGGGCAGTCAGAGATTTAAAAATTTTGGAAAACTCCACCCAGCCTATGAGCTTTTATTTCCAAGGCAGAGATGCTCCACAGAAATCTCCTTCAGGGACCAAGAACCTTCACCAGAACCAGCCTCAGCATCACCACAGTCTGGGGCCTGAATATTTTAAATTAGACCTGATTTCAAAACAATATTTAAGTGTGAACTTACCCAGCCATTGCGTGGTGTACTGAGGTGTAATTTAAATGCTCTGCTACAAAATAGACTGAAATAGAATAAAGAAGGAGGCTCATAAAAGAGCATTTCAGTTTGCTGCTAAAATAATAACATTCTGTGCCTTTAGCTGTGGGAATTAAAATAATCCACAGTGATAAGAAGTATCAAGGATGATCATATTTGCTTATTAACGTGAGAATCAAATTAATTTCGTGAGGAAACAAAGATTGCTGGGCTACTTAACAGTGACATCTAATTATTTTGGAGAAAAAACATGCATCTTTCTGCTCACAATCTCATCTTGTGCCCTCACGTCTTGTAAAAGAAAGATTCAAGCAAGAACTGGGCTGCTGCAATTATTAAATGCTGAACAAGAGGTTTCATTATGCTGGGGGTTTATTAAATCACATTATCACCTGCTGAGCAAAAGGTGTGAAGTGCAGCAGAGAGAGAGCAGCACTGATTTCATGCATGTTTCACTGAGGGTCCAGGGTCTCCATGAGTTCCACATTAATTAGCTGGAACATTTAATGAACAAACCCTTCGTTATGTTCTAATCAAAACATGGACTAAGAGCTTACAAAAAAAAAAAAAAAAAAGCAATCACCAACAAGCTTCCATCTGCTGATGAAACATTTCTGACCTGACTCTTCCTTTCCACAGGATTCTGGCTTGTTAATAAATCATCCTAGCAAAATATTGAGGCAAATTTCTCCTTATCCATCTCCCCCTAAACTCCAACAGATTTAGCAGGATGTGATTCTTGGCTGTATAAATTGAGGATATGATTCTTGGCTGTATAAATTGAGGATATGATCCTTGTCTGTATAAATTCAGGATATGATCCTTGGCTGTATAAATTCAGGATGGGATCCCTGGCTGTATAAATTCAGGATGGGATCCTTGGCTGTATAAATTCAGGATGGGATCCCTGGCTGTATAAATTCAGGATGGGATCCCTGGCTGTATAAATTCAGGATGGGATCCCTGGCTGTATAAATTCAGGATATGATCCTTGGCTGTATAAATTCAGGATGGGATCCTTGTCTGTATAAATTCAGGATGGGATCCTTGTCTGTATAAATTCAGGATATGATCCCTGGCTGTATAAAGTGTTTTGTTATTCTGTTTTGAATACTTGCTTACAAAAATACACCATGTTTTCCAAACAGGCAAATTTCTCAGGATCAGCTACCTGGACATCAGTTTAAGCTGAGTCTTAGAGTCAGAAAATAATTTCTGTTAAAAAAAAAAAAGGGTTGGGAATATTCATTGTGCTCCCAGCTTTGGGAATTCGGGGAATACTGAGAATGAAACAGGACACATGGAGCTCCAAATGGCTCAGGAGGGGGAAATTTAACTGAGGGGCTTCACCTTTGTGTGGGTGATGAGGAAGAAACCTCAGAATACACAAATCAGAAAATATGGGCTCATCTGGCCTCATTTAAGTGGAATTGATCCCTTGGTAAGTATACAGTGAAAATCCACTTGAAGCTACCTCAGAAAAGACCAGGGAAATAAAAAAAAATAAAAAAAAAAAAAGAAGGAAAAAAATCAATCACCAAAGAGAGGTGGCCTTTAAGAAAAAGCCTAATGAAAATTGTAGGGGAAATCCACGGGGATAAAGTACTTTAAAGCAGTTGATTAAAGCAAAGCAGGGTGGAAAAGCAAAAGGTCTCGTTCCACCTCTCACCAGGATCCCAGCAGCTCTCAGATGAAAAGCCTCAGGAAGACACAGAGCCAGATTTAAAAGGAGCTCACAAGAAGTCTCAAACTCGTTTTTCTCGGGCTCAGTTTCACTTTGTGGATATTTTGGTGCTTGTAGGAGCTGAGCTCTGAGCAAGAGCTCCAGTGCAGCTCTGGGGGGGTGAAAGGCACTGAAAAGTGGCACCATCTGGCCGTGGTTTCCTGTTTGCTGCTTCATTCATGTCCAGCCCTCTCTGCTGGCAAACTTTGGGTTGGTTCCACACCTGGGCTGCCCCCGAGCTCCCCAGAGGGAAAATCAGAGATCCATGAGCTGCTCCTCGTGCCCGTGTGTCAGTGCCAAGCCATAAAAACACAAACCATGGACAGGGAGAACATTCCCAGGGCTGGGTTTGTGCCTCTCCAACCCCTCTGGCACCAACAGCTGCTCCAGAGACACCCCAGCATCTCCTCACAGCAGAGCCAGCTGGGAGCTGCAGTTCTCACACCTCAGGCTCCAGAATTCAGAATTTGCAGCACCTCTCCCTGCCCCAAATCCTTCCCAGGCCAGGGGGGCTGGTGCTGTGTGGAGGGAACCAGGGGCAGCCCCTGCTCTTTCTCCCCTGGGGCAAACCAAAGGGCAATAAATTGGTTTTCCTCCTTGTTTGTGTGATTGCTCTGGAGTTTTCCAGAGCCTGCCTGGCGAATTTCTCATATTTGGGGAGCAAACAGGAGCCCTCACTCTGTGCCAGCCAGGAGAGCTCAGACCCTGCACACAACAAAATCCTGCTTTTTCCCTGATTGCTCTGATTCCCTGATTTCCCTGATACCTCTGCCAATCCCATCAGCTGTCCCAGGCAGAGAGGAGCTTCCCACAGCCCAATTTTTCTCATTTCCAAACATGCAAATATTGAAACAAGCAGAGAGCTCCAATTCTCTGCG
The DNA here is from genome assembly GCA_013400955.1 of Drymodes brunneopygia. Classification (NCBI taxonomy): domain Eukaryota; kingdom Metazoa; phylum Chordata; class Aves; order Passeriformes; family Petroicidae; genus Drymodes; species Drymodes brunneopygia. The sequence goes on from VZTZ01001136.1 coordinate 78,113, forward strand.
TGTGGCAGGTACCCAGACAAACCCACAGCGCTGCAAGGTGATGGATATTCAATCCTGAAATATCCATCACCTCAGATCCCAGCAGGATTATCAAAAGGCTGCTTTTGCCTGTCGTATAAAGCACTTTTTCCTCCCCTGCAATTACCTTATGGAAATTTTCAGCACAGATAATATGTGGTGTTAATAAATCCCCTGCAGCACGGCAGGAACAAGACTGATTTTCCCTCCTTGGATCAGCAAAGCTCCGCACGTTCCAACTTTCCCAAGAATAAAGCACAGAAAAATATTGTCTGCTGCACATCTCCTGCAAACTCTCTGTGATGTATTAGACCAGACTGAGCTCATAGCACGTAATATTCCATTACATCAAGCAACCTGCTGCACATTCCTTGCCAGTAAAGCACAGAGTCATTCCCAGTTTGTGATAAACCATCTCCAGCTGAGCACAACAGGCAGCACTTCCCCACTTCCACAGCACTTGGTGCCTTTACCTGTGAAAAAGTGTCTGCTGTTCTGGTGTTATCCATGGCTGGGGAAATTCTGGTTGTTTCATCAGGGTCCTACAGGGTGGCAAAGAGCAGTTGGTTCATGAACCACACCTGCTCCTCCACAGCGTGCTGCTCCTTCTCTCTCGCTGCCTCTCTCTCTCTTATGAAATCTTGCAGCCAATGGCTTTTATTTTATTAAGGGTTACTTCCTTTTATGCTGAGAACTGAAAGAAACAATAATGATGCTTTGCTTCCTTATGGCAACTCTGTGAAAAGACTGAAAAAAAAAAAAAAAGAAAGGAAAAGTTTTTTGTTTGCTTTTTTGTTTGCTTTTTCCCGAGCTGATATTTGTGTTCCTGTGACTTTCTGAAATCACCGAGCCCTGAATGCTGAAATATGATTTATTATTATTTATTATGATTTATTACATTGCATCTGCCTGAACACCCAACATGTGTTAGTTCCCAAATAAATCCCAGGCTAAATGCAGGGAGGTTTAGTTTGCCTGAGGAGCTACAAACTCAGTGCTCAATGTTCCCAGCAGGGCTTTTATGCACAGCAGCAATTTTGAACACATCTCCAAACTCCAGCAGGAATATCTGCACTTTGGATGGGAGCAAGGCACCTGCACCTTAATTCCTCCAAAGAGAAACAGCATTTTAAACTTTTTCTTTGCTGTCTACACTGGAGGAGAGAATTGTGATCAGGAGAGGGAATTACCAGCAAGGCATTCCTGAAATCCAACCCCAGCCCTGACAAAAATCATTCAGCAGCTGCTGGGAAGTCCTCCCTTGGCTCCCCCACCTTTACAGGGTGACTCCTGCAGCATCACAAACCCGTGTCAGAACCAATCTGGAGGCTGAAAGTTCTGCAGAGACACAGCTGGGAGCTGAACTCTTCATTTTTTGAATTTTTTTTTCTCCTCCAAGCAGAGGCAACAATCAAAAGCTCTGAAGCGTCACGCGCACAGCAGAGTTTTTAAGAAGCAACAGGAATTGAAAACATTTGGGGTTGGTGGCAGGTCTCCTTCCTCTGCTGCTCTAAAAGCAGCTTTTTCACAGAAACAAGGCAGGAAGTTGAGGAGGTCAGGGCAGAGCAGGTGCCCCTGGGTCACCCTGAGCCCAGGGTGGTCCCTGCCTCAGCCCCAAATCACAGGCACAAATCCCAGCAGAGCCAGAGCTCTGCAGTGAGAAATGGGAGAGACAGGACCAGGAATGGACTCCTCCAGACCACTGGAAATTAAATGGAAGGTCAATAAATGCTGGTATAAACAGAGTTTGATCATTTGAACTAATTAAAAGTAAGTGTTTGAAGCAGTGTTATCTTCACACAGCCAATGATGTAACAGGGCCTGCCCAAATCTAGGGCTTCTAAAGAAATATTTAATAAGAGATTGTCTTTCAATGCCCTCAGTTCTGACTGCTCCATGTCCAGCCTGACAGATGGAAATTTTTCACTGAACTAGCAAAGAAATATTAGGAAACGTGTTTCTTTGACAGCTGTCTGAAGGCACTTGGTTGAAATAAAATAGCAATTAATTCACTCCATCCCATTTCTAGTGCTGGCAAATTCCCCCTTAGAGTCCTCAGCCCTTGAGGAGCTACGATTTTCTTTTTAAATGAAAGAATCTCAAGGAGCTTCTCTTTAGAACATGATTATAGCAGCACAGAGCATTTCAGGATGGGAAAATGCCAGGTTTCTCTCACAAAGGTCCTGCAGGGATGTGAGAGGGTCCTTTCCCCTCTGTTGCCTGGAGAGCAGCACGTCCTGCACGGCCACAAAGCCTGGGAGAAGGCACTTAATCACAACAGAGCTCAATTGCTACTCCTGGAGCAAACATTTCCAATTAATCTGAAGCCATTAATTACACCTTCCTTTAATAAAGGCTCTGCTGTAATTTCCTTTCTTTCTTTTTTTCTTTTTTCTTTTTGCTGTCAGTGAATCGATTCCAACGTGTGCCCGAATCACTGGAGCAAACCCACGGGAGAATTCCCTGCTGGAACAAAATCCCCCTCCAGTGGGGATGAAAATTCTGGGGGAAAGGGGTGGGAATCACCATGGAAGAACAAGAACTCTTTGTGCATTGTCTGAACAATGCATGAGGTGAATGTTTTGGACCAGCAATTCAAGTTTTGCTGAAAAAAACATCAATTCTGTCCAGCCTGGCCTTGGGCACTGCCAGGGATCCAGGGACAGCCACAGCAAATCTGGGCACCCTGTGCCAGGGCCTGACCAACCTCATAGGGAAAAATTTTATCCTAATATCCCATCTAAACCTCCTCTCTGGCAGTTTGAAGCCATTCCCTGTGTCCTGGCCCTCCATCCCCTGGAAATCCTCTCTCTCCATCTTTCCCACAGCTCCTTCAGGCCCTGCAAGGCCACACTGAGCTCACCCCAAAGCTTCTCCAGGCTGAACAATCCCAATTCCCTCCTGAAACCTTACATTTTTCAGGCTAAAAAGACTGGATTCTCTCAGTTTTACTCACAGAGATTCTGAGCACCTCTTCCCAAACCTCCTTGCAGGCACGAGGTGTGAGCATCCCTTCCAGCCTCCTGCTTTCTGTTATCTCACAGCCCTGGGATGGCTTCACAGGCCAGAAATCAAATTCCCCTCCTGCTTTCTGAAATTCTAAAGGGTTTCCCAATATCCTATTGCGGACAACCACCTGTGAACTCACTGGTTTGTGCTTTTTGTGGAAGTTAAAGAAAAAAAAACAACCCCAAACCTATGACCACTATGTTTTCAATCAACCCAAACATGTATTTAATAGGCAAAAGTCTCTTTTTCATTTTATTAAGGAATTTTCCCAAACCTTTTCATACCTAAGAAAAGGACATCATGAAATAAATGGTTTCAGGTTGAAAAATGAGAGCTGAATTAAATTATTCTTTAAACAAATAAATATAGCATGGACTTCACAGCCACATTTTTGCCTCTTATTCAAGCATGAACGTTCCAGCAGGGCTGGAATGCCCTCACAAAATATTTCAGAGCTGGAAAACAAAGGCTGTCCCTGAAAACTCTCTTCACCTGGAAATTACTGCCTAAACCTGTTTTAATAAAGGGCTCTTTCTTTGCTTTTTGCTGTGGAATGGGGCTGAGACAGAGAGGAAGTCAGAGCTCCTCGTGACTTCATGGGGTTTGACTTCAGAATTCCTCTTCATTTCACACCACGGAGATCCCAGCAAGATCTGAACAAAAAATTACAGACACCTTAGAAAGAAACCCTGGCCCAGGGGGTTTGGCTTTTGCTGTTTCCTCAGTGCTGATCTAACACTGAGATTAATGGTGTTGCAAATTCCAGCTGTTTCCATTTAGATTAATTTTAGTTCTGGCTTTAAGCAAGGAAAATGTTGATGCACCACAGTTTGTGCCACACTGAGCTGGAAGATGCATTAAATGCAAGGAGGGTTGTATGAGACAGAAGGTGAGTAATTTAAAATTAAAACTTCTGTGGAAGTAAATTCAGGTCGAGGGTGACATCTAGTGATGCTCAGCACAAATTCTGCCTCAGTCATGCAGAAAATTTAAATCTTTATCATGTTTCACCAGATACCCCATAAAAGAAATATTTTCCCATAAAACATGACTGATTTTTTTTTCAGATAATGTGAGCTAATTTTTTAATCAATTCACTATTTTGAATGAATAGTGGGAAAAACCATAAAAGGAAAAAAAAATAAAGATAAGAACTTGGAGGTAGAGAAAATACTTCTGCTCATTACAGTGAAATTGGTCCATGAGGTCTGACTGATGGAAGTGCCATTTTTGGGCTTCTTTTCTCATTCCTCACTTTTTTGTACAATACATCCCCAAAGCACACTGGCAGCTTGATACATAAATAAAGCAAAGCAGTAATTAGTAATCGAGTTATTATTAATTCCCTCATGACCTGATAATGCACCAACTTAGCAGTTGCTGAATTTTGAACAACAAAAATGTTCCCAGCAGTTTTCTGCCTTTGACAGTGGTTCATGGGCAGCACCCAGGAGAGGAAAGGGACATCCCACATGTTGCTAAAAATAACAATTCTTCCTCAATCTGAACTATTTTCTTTGAATTCCTCACTGTGTGCAACAAACAGCAATAAAGGAAATCATGGAATCACAGAATTCCCTGAAACAAAATTTAAATCTCATCTCATTCCACCCCTGCCATGGGACACCTTCCACTCTCCCAGGGTGCTCCAAGCCCTGTCCAACCTGGCCTGGAACAATTCCAGGAAAAGCCAAAGCTTTTAAGTAGTTTTAATTAATTTTAATTCATTTAATTCATTTTTCAACCACTTAAAACTCATTTCATGCGAGTCTTGCCCTCTGAATCTCCCTGGCGATCTCACCTTGTTGATTCTGACGCTGCACCCCAAATTCAAGAAGTAAAACCCCCGTTATTCCAATGCCCAGAGGAAGTGACAGATCTGCTCCTGTGTGACACAAGGTGGCACCAGACACTGCCTGAATTTTTATTAAAAAGTGGGCCAGAAAGCAAAAACTTTGAGGAGTTGGTGGGTTTAAATGAGAGGAGTCAGAAAACCACAGGCCCTCCAGTGACTGTGCCCAGGGAATGGCTCCTGGGCACAGCTGGGCCAGCAGCAAGGGCTGGAAGGTTTGAAACAGCAAGGAATTGGCTGTGGAATCAAAGAGAGAGCTAAAAAAATTCTGAGGGAAGCTGGATCATCTTCTGAAAGCTGGGAAACAGAAAAACTTTAATGAGGCACAGAGAGAGCAGAGAATGAGGGTCTTCCATGGCCCTGGATGGTCTTTTCCTCCTGCACCAAGGGATGCCCCTTCTTTTGCAACCTCCTTTTGAAACTTCAGTCCTTTCATCAATCAAAACAGATATTCTGGTTTTGGCAAACCAAATATTAAAGTATTTTTTTTAATGACAAAATATTTAAAAAAATGACATGAGATTGCAGCTGCCTCCTCACCTCCTCCTCATTTGTCTGGTCCTGACAGCACAGACTGGGACAGCTCTGGTCCAGTCCCCTCCTCTGTTTCAGCCTTGGGCAGCAAGATGAGAATAAAGCAAAGGGTTCCTGATGTCCTTGAAGCTCCTCATCCATCCATGCCCCTGCACAGGGAATTCTATTGCAGGCCACAGTCAGGAGTGCTGCAAACAATGTCCAAGCTCTCCCCAAAATCCTCACCCTTTTTACACCCAGGGCTGTTGTTTAAAACCCAAGCAAGGCACTGAATGACCCAAACTTCAGCAAGCACCATTTTCTGGAGCTGTGACACAGAACATCAGCCAGCTTTCCTCAAAAACGACTGACAAAATTGCTGTTCAAACGAGGAGTTTCGTGGAAATAAAAATTAATTTCATGGAAATAAAAAGGAATTTCATGGAAATAAACCTTGCCTTTGGGCAGCTCTTTTGGCACAGTGGCTGGAGGAGCATTCCCAAGGGAAGAGCCCTGAGTCTCGGACAGCAGCAGCCACAAAAAGCTGAAATGGGCTAAATTGAGCCCCTGGTGATTTTCCCTCCAGGAGGAATTCATCATTCTCCTCTCCTTTGCAGGGTAGGGAGCACTCAGCTGTGCCCTCTCCTGGGTTGTTCCTCGTCGCTGCTCTCAGGAAACCTCAGGCACCGATGTTTGCCAGCCACTGAGAGCTTTTGGAAATCCCAGCCTCAGTTTCAGGGAGTTATTCACCGAGCAGGGGGACTCTGCACAGCCTGACTGTGCTCACCCCTCACTCCCCACCTCCCAGGGGAATGAAGGAAGAGATTTCCAGGAAAATACCTGCCCTGCTACAGAGGAGACAACACAAAGCTCAGATCCCAGGCTGAATGAGCTTCCTGCTCTGCTTTCCATGGAGTGAGAGGAGAACTACATAGAGGAGAAAATAAAAAGGCATCTTGTAATTAAGATAATTCGAACCTCAGCTCTCCACTGCAAAATGCTAAAAGCAGTATTTGATGCTCTGATAATTAATTAGGCAGAGAAGGAACAGTAACCCACGAGGCAGGGGGTGAATTTACAGCTCTCTGTTAGCACAGAGTCTCTCCAGACCTTCCACCCCAGCCTTCCAAGCTGGCATGGCTCAAATAAGTGATATTATCTCTAGATATTGTATCTAGACACACCTATTATGCAGATATATATAAATTAATCATTAACTAATGCACAAATTAATAATAGAGCACAGATTCCAAGGGGGGATTGAGGAGGAGCAGGAGGGGATTGAAGGCTCACTCTGCCCCTCTGCAAAGGTGACACAAAACCTTTCTGTGAACCAGGGAGCTGCTCAGGTCAGCCTTGATGGCTTGGGGGTTCTGCCACCTGCATCCTCCAAGGGTGAGCCAGCCTGGGGGAGAGCAGGGCTGCAAAACATTTTGGGAAGTTTCCAAGCAGCCACAAAAGTGTGAAGTCAGCTGCAATCCCCTGATTTCTGCCAGCAGAAGTGGTGCAGGATGAGTGGCAGATGCAACCTTTTCATGACAACCCCTTTTCTTGTCAAGACAATGTTCAGAGCAAACAAAACCTCAAACCTCAGCTGCTTCTTTTGTGCCCAACAGGAAAATGTGCTGTTCAGAACCACCTAACTGCAGATTATTGTTAAACTCAGGGATGTGTGAATAACCTTGTACACTCCAAGTGAAAGGAAAAAGAAGGAAAGAAATGAGATGAATAGGTAGTTGTCACTTCTGTTTTCCATAATAAATTCATACAAGGTTACATGAGTCATATTGGCTTCCCAAATCTGTTTTGCTTTCTAAATCAAGACAGTTCTGTTTCTGACAGAAAGTATTCTGTATTGACACTCTGCAGTCTGGCATTACTCCAAACAGCTGGCTCACACTGCAAACTGCAGAATCTGGAAAAGAGAACCTCTCTAACCCTGAAGAGCATTTAAATCCCATTTTAATGTTGAGGAGCAACATTTTGGAGGGCAGAACATTCCTACTTATCCCCAAACCATAACAAGGAAGCAAAGATTGCCTTACTCTGTTCTAGAAGTTATTTGCAAAAACAGTGCAGATGAAAAAAAGCACTGAAGTTGGAATTTTTATAACCATAGGAGTGCATCTTCCACACACAAAAAGAATGGAACAGGAAACCCTTGGACAAAATTGGAAAGGCAGAAGTTAGACCTAACTGGTAAAGAAAATTAAAGGACTGGGTCTGGTTGTGGGGGCTTTTTCTGTCCTTCTTGTCTGGAAAGCAGCAACGCTGGACTGCAAGTGCTGCAACAAATTGAGGAGCTTTGAGCATTAGCAGAACAATCTGTCCCAACATCCATCCATCCATCCATCCCTCCATCCATCCATCCATCCATCCATCCATCCATCCCTCCCTCCATCCATCCATCCATCCATCCCTCCATCCATCCATCCATCCATCCATCCATCCATCCATCCATCCATCCATCCCTCCATCCATCCCTCCATCCATCCATCCATCCATCCATCCATCCATTCATCCATCCCTCCATCCATCCACAGCACCTGACAGCTCAGTAAAATCATCTTTAAAGCTTGCCAGTCTCCAAACTCTGTCAGTTCTCTCTGGTACAGGAATGAGGTCAGCAGCAGCAAGGTTTTAAAAAGCCAAATTCACCCATCCCTCAGCCCCAGCACCACAGGGCAGTGAGATTCCTGAAGCTTCCAGGGAGATGAGGAAGATATTCCAGGGGTATTTGGCCCTGCTGAAGATGAGGAGCAGAATGCAGCTGGTTCAATCACATCTGCTTGTGTTCCACTCAGTGAATGAGAGAACAAAACTGACACTGAGCATTATTAGTCTAAAGCATTTAAAATCCCTTTAGCATGAGAAGCACCTGCAGGTGCTGGTGAGTGTTTTGCAATCAGCTCTGCTTTGTCTCCTTTCACCCAGGGATGAGAAGGAAAACTGTCCAAAATGTCCTGAAGTTGAGTCTGTTTAAATTAACCTTTTAACTGGCTGAAATTATAGAATTCCTCCTCTGAAAGCCCCCTCATTGCAATCAGGATTTCGTGCTCCTTCTCCTCACTAATCAGAGTTTGGCAGCTGCCTCCCCACTTGCAGTGCTGGGGCTTTTGCTCCAGCCAGGGCTGAAGGAGAATTCAGTGGATAACATCCCAAAGGATGCAAATTCCCAGTGCTTGGCTTCAGGAGGGGTTCAGTTGGTTGGCTCAGGTGAGGATTTACTCTTCCACTTTGAAAACCTCTGCCAGCAACGTGCTGCAGACAAATTTACCTTCCACTGACCACAGCTGGTGTGAGATTCATTCTTGTCTCAACCCAGAAAATAACATCATTATCTTTGGGCATGACTGGGAAACTTCCAAGAAGTTATAGGAACTACAACTTCTTGGAAGAAGACCATGGAAATCTTTCCATTATTACATCTAATACCTGATTATTGCAAGTGCTCCTGAAGCCTGTGACTCTGAGAGGACTAAAATTGCTCCTGGAAAGCTGTTCCCTCAAGATATTGAAGAAAAACACAGCATTTCAGTGGACAGAACTTAATCACCTGTGTCTTTACTTTGGTTTCATCACCAAAGTTCTTGTGAGGCTCCTAATTCCACTTTTTTTTAGTTGTATAATCCTAAACTATAAATCATTTTATATCTTTTATAATCATTTATTATAATCATAGAAAACGTCCCAAAGTGTGTTTCTGCTCTTTATTATAACGAGTGATCTCTCCACGTTTCAGTGAAAAGCAGTGAAGAGGTTTTTTCTTGAATTAATCAGTAGTCAAGCAGTTCATGTTGTACAAGCCATGTGCTGAATCAGGCCTGAAAGTTCCATTTATTTTGTCAAGTATTCCATTATCAACAACTGAAACTCGACTGAGGCAGCTCTTGAGCACTGAACAGCTCTGCAGGTCAGCAGAGCTCTGAGCAACCACCCTGGAGTGCCCAGCTGGTGAATTCCAGCCCTTGTTTGCAGATATTCCCAAACAATATCCAGAAATGTGCACAGAATTCAAAACCAGCAGAGTTTGCTTTGCTAAGAGAAAATATTTCAATTTTTAAGTTCTTTTCTATAAAGAAGAAAACAGAGAAAAGGTCGTCAAGAGTTTTTTTTCACTCGCTGGTTTGGCTACTTGAAACTTCCAGGGCAGGAGAAATCATCTGTTTACTCTCCTCTAATTTCCTTTTAAATTTCCACTTTTGTCTGGCAGAAACTGTTGTTGAAAAAGAGTGAAAATAAAGGAAAGTGATGTGCATTTATCAGCCATTATCAGCTTAATCTCATGTCAAGCGTTAAACAAGATTTTTCATTCAGCTACATCACAGGGGAGTTCTCTTAGAAAATTCCATTATCCACGTTTAGCAGTAAATGTTATTTTCTTTTTACCTTTCCCTGAAGATTAAATAGTTTCACTAGTGAAGAAACAAATGAGCAATAGCAGCATTTAAAAAAAAAAAATCAACATTGCTTTTAACTCCTTTGTAAAACATGGCAGAGGTTTTTACCTGGGAAAATTGTTCATTTCTGCTGGGAGCTAAAGCAGCCAAACCTTTGCTTTGCCTCCATCACAGCCAATATTTCATTAACTGTGCTGACATCCTCTTATTGGCAGCTTATTTTTCTTAGAAAGGGAGTTATTTCAGGAAAGAACATGAATGAAAGTAATGGAGGAGACATCACAATAAATCTAATTTCCACATTGAACCCATTGCATCTTTGGGGACTCGGGGTGGGTTGTCCTGACATTTTTTTTTTTTTTAAGGGCTGCTCACGATTCTTTTAAGGATCCATCTGCTGTGATTGAAGCACACAAAGCCTTCATTCCAGATTCTGGGGCTGGATAATCATTGGAGGTTTGGAAGCCTCAGGCAGTGAAGGGCAGCCCTGGCTTGGGCAGATCAGCAGAGCTGATGGCAGGGCTGGATCAGAGGCTGCTCCTGCTGCAGGGAAGGTCTGGTGATACCTGAAGGATTTTTTGCCTTTTCTCTTAAATACCTTTTACACAGTTCACTATATTCACAAGTATCAGCATGCACACTTGTGATGCTTTAGGTGTGATACTTTAGCCTGGTTTCCTGGTGTCCTGCAGGAGACCTCTGGGTGTCCTGCAGGAGACCAAACACCCCAGAAACTGCGTAGAGATAGGAGAGCAAACATTCCATTGCTGTGAGAACTCAAGGTCCCCTGGCAGGACAGATTCTGTAAACTGAAGTTAGCCCACCCCAGCCCCTTATTGGCACTCTAGTTAGATATGCTAATGAGTAAGGGCTTTAATTGCACACTCGATTGGGGGACGGGGCTGTTGTGACGCTGTCACCTGGAGGGCAGAAGCATCGAATGGGATCCCATTAAATACCAAGGGAAACGACCCCCAACCCTCTGACCCTGTCTGAGCTTTGATTTCCTCACACCAGGAAAAAGGCATCACTGGCAGTGCAAAACCCTGACAAATCCAGCTCTGTGCTCGTGAATTCTCTCATCTTTTCTGGCCAGGAAAGGAATGGGAGTCAGGTGTTGCACACCCCTGACCAGGGCACTGATCAGCAGCCCAGAACACAGAACAGCACTGAGGCAATTTCCTCTGAACACGCTCTAAAAGGAGGAGGCCACTGATAAATATTGTCAAATATGGACCTGTTTTCATGTCGTTTTTCTGGGGTTTTAAACAATCAGTATAGAAGCACAGAGGGTGTTTTCCTCAGTAAAAACTGTCCCAGTTAAAGTAGAGGCTTTAGCTGCAGCAGCTCACCCAAGGGCTGCAGCACAAGTTTTGAACTCAAGATGTGTCGCCCTGATTTTTCTAGAGTGCTGTGTTTAGAGTTGGTAGCAAAGGCTCTCACAGATTTGGTGTAAACAATCCATGTTTCTATAACCGGCCAAGGATTGGTTTGTACTTTGGGTGTTGTTTTTCATTCTTCTTTCTGGGCTGGAGAATGTGATGGGCTGTGTTTCTCACCTATGGAATTTCAGAGGTGGTGACCTCCTTGTCCAATCCATAACTGTCTGTAAAAAGGTATAAATATAAGAATAAAGAGAGGCTGGGGCTCTTTTTGCTCTCTGCCCAGCCTTGGTGGCTGAGCTCCTGAGTTGCCTGAATGTTTTGTGTCCAACAGAGAGACAGGGATGCATCCCAAAAGTTCTCTGTTTCTCAGCTCAGTGAGACCCTGAGTCCCATCTCCAGAACCCACCCTCACTACATCACTCTGGAGGCTGCAGAGCTCTCCTGCAGTCAGAATCAGTCTGGGAGGTCAAGTAGAACAAGCATAAAAATCACTGCTGGTCTCTATAAACGTGTGGGGGTGTGAAAACTCCTCCTCAGAAATACTCACAAGAGGGTGATTGTGGAGGCCAAACCCACAGAGATTTCCTTCCCACCTGTCTGATCACCACAGCAGTGAGAGCCTGACTCATGCCAGGCTTTTGAAATACACATTTCCTCTCCGTCTGCAGGGAACAAAACAGGTCAGGGATTCTGGCCTGGAGGCTGAAAGAATAAAATATAGGAAAGGAGATAAAATATACTTGATGTGGGAAACAGAGAGGGAAGGAACAATGGTGCAGGGGATGTTTTCCCTCCCAAGAAGCCACTCTCCCCTGGCCTGTGGCCCAAACGTGGCATGAGAGCCCAGCCAGGAGGTGACAGTTGCGTAGCAACTCCAGGGACAGCCACCAAGAACTTCTGTCATTCACACTCCAGGGGATGGAAAAACAACAGCTTTGGGGTTTGGGGCTCGTGATGCAACACATTTGATGAGTTCCTATCCCAGCTGAGAGGTGGGGGATCTGTGGGGTGGCACCGAGGGATGGAGCACTCTGGAGCCAGCACTGTCAGCAGTGACACAGACACTGCTGGCACTGCCCAGATGGGCACCTCAGGGATGGGTTAGAGAGGGCCCAGCTCTCCTGGGAAGGGCTTTAACTGGGGGTGCCTTAAACAGAATGGGTGCCCCTCCTTCATCAGGGAACCCAGAGCCAAGCCCAGGAGGGGCTGGGACTCCTCCAGGCTGAGCTGTGCCTTTGGATCCTGTCCTCAGCCTCCACCTGCCACTTCAGCAGAGAGCACAGAGCTGGCAGGCAGCCTTACGAGATGGGCTCCTCCTCGCCTGGAAAAACAGCATTTCCCAGGGCATTTCCAGCCATTCTGCCCAGAAATCACTGCCCTGGGTGCACTCCACGGGCCCCAAAAATTGGCAGAAAGCACTGGGGCTCCTGCACAAAGCAGAGGGTGCTGCTCCAGGCTTCATCCACACCTGCCACACTCCAGTGGAGCTGAAGTCTTTGGTGGAGTTGAGTGGAGAATATCTGTTCCCCACCGTGGGATGAGGGGCATGGGAGAGGCAGTTTGCTGGTTTAAGATATTTGTTTTTAAGTACATCACTGTGAATCTTTGGGAGAGATTATTTAAGATCTTTCAAACAACACCTGTGCAACTTGGTGGGCAAGTCCCCAGCTATTTATTCACTGAAAATTACTGCACTGAGTGCTGTCCTTGTGAAACTATTGCCTGGAGGTTACATTTGAGAAGTTTTGCCTCTTGGTATTGAATGATGGGTGCAAGACAATAATTCTGCAGGCTCCAAATGTAACTGGGAGAGATTTGTGCCTTTTTGAAGCTAACAAACCTGCAACAGAAACCCCAAACATTTATCTAAGTGACATTGCATGGCTTTGGCTCCAAACTGCTTCTGCAAAAACACGAGTTGGGAAGAGTTTAGACATCAGCAAGTGCTTCTAAAAAAATCAAACCAAGAAAATCGCCCCACAGAAACACAGAAGGAATGAAGTGCAAGGAAAATCTACCTTATGCTTGCCTGCTCATGTGTGATCAATTAAAATCTCCTCGGTCCTGCAGAGGTTTAAATGGGCGCAATCCCAGTTAAAACCAGTCCTGGTGGCTGCTCAAAGGTGCGTGGACGGTGTGTGAGCATCGTGCCTGCCCCAAACCCTCCCGCGGGCAGGACCCGGCTGCCCGAAAGTTTTAGAGGATGAAAACCCCGTTTTCCAGAGGAATTTGACGGGAAAATCCATCCTGCTCGGCATCTGCAGAGGGCGCCAGACAGTTTGGGATGTGCGCGGACGCCGCTCCAGGTGCTCCGGCTGTCACTCACCAAGGTGCTCGCTCTCCAATGGCCAATGCTCTGCTCGCGGGATGAAGTAGGAGTTGGTTTTTTTCTTTCTTGCCTGTATAAATCCCGGAGTTCTCCTCTCCTTTCTTCCCACTGGAAGAGCAACAGATGCTCGGCTGAGCTGCAGCATGCTGGCAGCTGAGCTGCCCCAGCAGACGGGAGAGCTCCCTGCTTTTCATCAGCAGGAGAGCTGAGCCCAGCCATGTCCTGCTGCCGATTCTTCCCTGCACAGAAAACTCTTTGCTGCCTAAAAGCTTTGGAGCTCGCTTTCTCATAAAGGAAAGAGCAGCCTGGCAGAAAACTCGCTATAAATGCAGATTTTTTGGTGTTTGCACTGGTAAAAGTGACCAAAGTCCTGCTTGATTCCACCCCCCCATGCACAGCAGCAGCTTGGAAGGACTTGCTTGCCTTTTCTTTTTTCTTTTCTCTTTTTAACCTGTGCCCTCTGAGCTCCACAATCACTGGTGAACTCAGCTTGAACTCAGCTCCTGTGCTGACAATGAACAGCACACACTTTGCCTTCTCCTTTCAGCCCCTGCTGCTCAACTCCACCGAAGACTTCAACGACTCCGTCCTGAGCAACAGGAGCGGCGACGGATTCTGCGAGCAGGTCTTCATCAAAGCCGAGGTCTTCCTGACTCTGGGGATCATCAGCCTGCTGGAGAACATCCTCGTCATCCTGGCAGTGCTGAAGAACGGGAACCTGCACTCGCCCATGTACTTCTTCCTCTGCAGCCTGGCTGTGGCAGATATGTTGGTGAGCATGTCCAACGCCCTGGAGACCGTCATGATCGCCATCCTCAGCAACGGCTACCTGGTCATCGACGACCACTTCATCCAGCACATGGACAATGTCTTTGACTCCATGATTTGCATCTCCCTGGTAGCCTCCATTTGCAACCTCTTGGTCATAGCCATCGACAGGTACATCACTATTTTCTATGCCCTCCGTTACCACAGCATCATGACGGTGAAGAAAGCCCTGACCCTCATTGTGCTCATCTGGGTGGCTTGCATCATCTGCGGCATCATCTTCATCGCCTACTCGGAGAGCAAAACTGTCATTGTGTGTCTCATCACCATGTTCTTCACCATGCTGCTGCTCATGGCCTCGCTGTACGTGCACATGTTCCTGTTCGCCCGCCTGCACGTCAAGCGCATCGCCGCGCTGCCCGTCGAGGGCGTGCCCCCCCAGCGCACCTGCATGAAGGGGGCTGTCACCATCACCATCCTCCTGGGGGTCTTCATTGTCTGCTGGGCTCCCTTCTTCCTCCACCTCATCCTCATCATCTCCTGCCCCATGAACCCCTACTGCATCTGCTACACCGCGCACTTCAACACCTACCTGGTGCTGATCATGTGCAACTCCGTCATCGACCCGCTCATTTACGCCTTCAGGAGCCTGGAGATGAGGAAGACTTTCAAAGAGATCGTGTGTTGCTGCTATGGAATGAGTGTGGGACAGTGCATGCTGTAAACACCTGGCTTTGGGTGGAAAAAACCACGCCAGAGGTGTATAAATATAAATCTGTATGTATATCTTGAGATACACAGCAGCTCACTTTAAATGCAGTGCCTGAAGGAAGGGTGCAGGAAAGGCAAAAGCCTCCTACATGATGCCTTGTTTCCTACTTTTTAGAGTGAAAACCAGTTTCAACTGAATTGTTTGAAGGTTTTTTTTTTAATAGTTATAAGGGAAGGAAACCCAGAGTGGCTCACAGAACAGCTTCAAAAACTTACTGGGGAAAATGAATCCTGAAAGGGATTCACCTTGCAGAGACTGAGATAAGATTCCCTCTAGCTTTCATTTGTGCCTGTTGCTTTATCTCTGTGCCACTGCCAACAGGTTGGTGTTTTCGGAGAGATTTCATGAGTAACCTCTGTGGAAAGCTGTTTCTCCAAACACCAACAGGTAACAGCATTGCTCTGCACCCACGCCTCCACCTTGTAATGAAAGGATGGATTGACATTTGTGCTGCTTGCCATAAAGCAGCCTGAGTACAATTTTGAAAGGGTGAAAGCAAACACTTCTCTTGCACTGAAATCAGGTATCCCTACAGGATCAGTGACAGTGTGGCTTCCACACTGCCTGACAGGATCGACTCATGTGAAGGCTTTTACATTATTTATTGTGATATAAGAGCATTATATTCTTGAACTTCTGATTATTTTTTTAAAGCTGGAATGCACTGATCGATGTAGTAATTGCTGTGTTCATAAAAACTCATAGAAATCTCCTTTTGATAAATCCTCACTCATGGGACCCACAGGTCTGAACAGCAGAAAGAGCTAAAATGAAAAATATTTTGAGTGTAGTTTTGTGTGAAAGCTGCAGGGAGTCATTAGAAATACCCACCTGTAAGTTCAGCACCTGGAAGAAATCAGATGTGTGGGGCAGAGAGGACTTCATGCATTGAGAAATAAAAGTCCTGGGGCAGTCTCTCCTTCCTTCAGCTTTACCCTGCACTCAGGGGCTGGATCCTCCTGCCTGGGAACAGGAAAGCACCAGGGCTGCTCTCCATCCTTTCCCAACCCCGTGTGTGTCACTGGCCTGTAAAGAAGCACCTGCAGCTCCAGCAGTTCAGTCTTTGCCTTTGCTTTTTGCCAGAATAAACTCCACAGGTGGCTTTCAAACAGCACACTATCACTGAGCAGGGGCTGCTGCAGTTTGGGCAGGACCCAGGCACAGGCAGTGCCAGGCTGAGAACACCCTGAGCCACCCTAAAGGCTCTGAACACCTTTCTGGGGTGGGATCCCCGAACCCCCAGAGCTGTCTGATGCTTTCAAGTATCTAAAAGATCTCATTTGACTTAAAACTCTCTCTTTTATTCCCCCTACCTTCTTATTTCGGGTGGAGTTGCTGAGTTGATGATATTATTGTTATTATTATTACTATTTTTTTTTCTGGGACTCCCCTCTGCCAGGTTCATGCACCCAGAGCTCCCCCAGCTCCTGTGCCCCAGTTCTGCCCCACTCTGGTGCTGGAGTTTCATTGCCAGTGGCTCCACACTCAGCTCTGGTGCCCGTGGGGAGTCACATCTCACACTCTGCAAATCCTGGCCTGTGTTTGACCCTCAGCATCCCACAGGAAACAGGAATATCCAACATTTCCCAGTCCTGTGGGCTGTATCATTTTCCTGGGGCCAAGAACCAGCTCTCCCCGTCACCACACACCAACCTCACTCTCCCAATTTCTCCTGCCCTCTGATCACACCCCAAACTCCCCAACTCAGTTCTCATTTCCACCCATAATCCCATCCTCCAGACTCCCCCCCTTTCCAACACTCCCTCTGTTCCAACACCTAATCCTATAACCCTTAATTTTAAAAAGACTAAATTCTTTAAAAAAGCAAGAACAAGATCACTGTGGAGCAGAACAGGCACAAATGAAAATTCCCCCCCATTTCAGGAAGAGACCAAAGAAAATCCCCCTGCCTGGCAAAGCCAAAAGCTCTCAGCTTTATCTGTGTGTCACAAAGCCCAGCTCAGGATTCAGTGCTCTGCCAGCCCAGCCTGTCACACTTTGCAGCAGCTGATGTGGCACACGGAGATGAAATCAGCACGGGGAACCACATCACTTTGGTGCTGTGCAAAGACTGGGCCTACCTGTTGTAAAAAATCTGCTTTTTCTCAGTGTTCTGTGTCTCTGCACTCTGGAGCATGGTTTGCCACCATATTCTGCCTCAGGTTATTGTGTGTTTAGCTCTTGTTGCACCTTTGTCCTACTTCTTTCTCTGATGTCCTATTTTTTTCCTCTTTTAAAAGCAATTTAAACCAGACTGATTCATGCAGTGCTTTTTGCCTTTAAGCAAAACATACTCTGCTGAATAAAACCTGAAGAGATCTCTGAGAATCACGTTTGCTTCTCTGTCAGAGCACCAACATCACATCAAACCAGCCTGGAAAGGACACACCACAAGAAATAGAGTCTAACACTGGGCAAAAGCCTCTTAATTCATAGAGTTGTGGAATGGGTTGAGTTGGAAAGGGATTTTTATCACCCAGTTCCACCCCTGCCATGGGCAGGGACACCTCCCACTGTGCCAGGCTGCTCCTGGCCTGGAACTCTGCACTCTGCCCACAGAGCTCCTCAAAAATGAAAGGGGAAAGCCAAATTTCCATGTGCAAACAGAAAGAGAATCCATAAATTCCCGGTGAGATCCCTCAGCCCTTCTGGCACCAGGCTCCCCTCAGGTTATCCAGGGAGTTGGGCTGGGTTTGCTCAGCCCCAGGGCCACATTCCCAGCTCTCTGCCCTGCTTTGGAATTCTGTGGTGCACAGAGCCAGAATTGTAGGATCATAAAAAGGCTGCCCCTGATGGGAAGGGAAAGAGGGAATGTCCATGGGACTGAGCCCCAAAGCAGGAGTTGGTGAGGGAATATTCACAGCTACTGCCCCTGCTGGAAGGGGGAAAGGGGGAAAAGGGAAAGAAGGGGGAAAAGGGGAAGGAAAGAAGGGGGGAAAGGGAAGGAAAGGAAGGGAAAAAAGGGAAGGAATTCCAGAAGGAAGGAATTCTGGAAGGAAGGGAGGAAGGAA
>VZTZ01001154.1:0-19087 GCA_013400955.1 Drymodes brunneopygia
CAGTGGTATTTATTACCTTTAAGGTGCCCCAGCCCAGGCTGCCTTAGCCCAACCCAATGTTCACAGCCCCTTGTTTCTCTTTCTTCAGTCAAATTCTCCCCTCCAGCACGGCAGAAATGCCTCCTTCCCTCCAGGCCTGGGTTTTTGTCAGCCCTTTTTGGTAAGGTTTTGTGAGCAGTCACCACTTGAGGATTTGATCTCGAGGGGAAATTCCTTCCAGCACAAATGGGGTTAACTCTGGGAATAACATTCCTTAAACTGCAAGTTCCTTAGAGGAGAGCTCTATCTTCCATTTTCTCTCAGTGCTGTGCTCACCTACAGGCCCTAGAGAGTTAATGGAGAGTTAGAGAGCAATAATAATGCAGAGTTACACAGGTGGAAACTTAAAACAAGAGGTCAGATGGGAAACTCAGCTTTCATCCATGGCTGGGGTCACCATTGGAATGCAGAGAGATCATTTCATTTATAGGAGGCTCAGTAATTGTAGGAGGAATATTGTCTACCCCCTTCTCCACTCTCCAAAGAAATTACCTAATAGTTTCCAATTGAGATGGCTTTTAAAAGGATTTGGGTTTGATTCAGCCATCATCTCAGAATAAGGAAAATTATTTTACCCTTCAATTGTAATTTTCATTAGTTGCCTAATGCCAGTTGAAATTCACACCATTCCTCAACCCAATACGTGCTGCTTAAATTTTCACTCCCTTTGATAACAGAACTAAAAGAACATAGAGGTGAAAGTAATAATCTGCTGTACCTCTAACCCTAGAGCCAAAAAGTTCCTTAAGAAACTGGATTTAATTTCCAGGCAGGAAAGATGGGGCAGAAGGAGCTCTAGGGCTTTGTCCAGGATCACACAACAAGCCAGCAACTGACCTGGGAATAAAATCCAGGTGTGGTGTGGTGTTCAACTTCCATGTGCCATCCTCCAACCAACACCACCATCCCAATTCCTTCTCTCTCCAGCTATATCTGATTTTAGCAGTGTTGGAAAAGTGCAATTTTTGTGCAAAGTTCCAAAGAAGGGCAAGTTGTCTTACCTGAGCCTGTTGAATATTAAAATGCTCCTTTATTTTGCTTTTATGGGTAAGAAAATGTCTATTCCACCTGTCAGTTCGTGCCAAAGAAATGATAACTCTGACAAACCTCAGTGCTCACGTCTGCCGTCAAAAGATCTGGTCACTGAAAAGATGAAAAATGTGGTTTAGAATGGAAAAAACATTCAGCTATTGTGACAAATACAATCAAGGTAGACTTTTCTTCCTGAGTCCTCTGATGAGGCTTTTAAAACGTTATTTGTTAATTAGAGAGTGTCTTGTTGGTGCACACATTCAAAAGCAGCGTTTAGGTCTGACCTAAGCAGGAAGGGGCTCTTTCAGGAGGGCAAGGCCCAGCTACAAAGAAGTGATAATGGAGATGCCTTTGAGGACAGGGATGCCTGCAGAAGCCACAGAGATCCCTCCTTTTGTCTCCAGACAGATGACAAGGGCCAGGATTCTTTAACACACAGAAAGAAACAGTTGCTGGGTGCTTGAAGGAAACTCAGTCGAGCCCCAGATACTGTAAAGTACGAATCTTTTGTTCATAAAGAAGAAAAATATGATAGTTGCAAGTCCAACATACATCAATACCGAGTTGTTGGGGCTTTTTTCAAATAATTAAGCATAAGCTTCCTCTGCTTCCTCCCACAAAATGCCTTGGGAACTTGCTGCAGATTCCAACTGCCAAGGAGTTGCCCTTTTTGTTCGCTCTAAAATACGTCTATATTTTTTTTTTCCCCTCCCCAATTAGATAATCTTTATTTTTCATTCACCTCAGGCCTAGCTGCATCACTTTGACCTCTCTGTGAGGCCTGGCTAAATCCTGGAGATGCTGGGCCACAATTCTTAAGAAGGAAACTTCAAGTTCTTTCCGCTTCAGTTGCCCTTCACATGTCTGAGGCAGTTAAGGCTGCTGGCCCATAGTCTGCGTGGCAGGGGCTGTGTGCTGGCTGTGGCACCCATTGTCTGCATTTTTCCTCTCGTTAGTCCCCTTGACCTCTCATTGTCTTACTCCTGCAGTGTCAGGTCAGACTTAGTGTAGGTCTCCCTTCACCAAGGACCCCTTTCCTTTCGTGGATCACTAAGCAGGACAATTGCTCTATCCATCTTTTCAGGGTCTATTGTCGAGCCCCCCCTGAGCTGAGAAAGGTTTGATTCACTGGGAAACCATTTTGGTCAAAGGGAAACCTGACTATGTGTCCTTTTAGGAACTCTGTCTTAATCACTGACTTTTTTATCTGGGATATGAAGAGGATTCGGGAGATCAAAAGGTTTGGGAGTACATGGGTTTGACCACATTTTTCCTGGAAATAATGGGAAACCTCCACTGAAAAATGAGCTCCGTTACAATGGGCAAACAAGAAGGAAAGCCACATAGTGTTCCCAGAGCATTCTGAATCGTCAGGCCTTCAATAGCTTGAAGAGAGAGAAGGGAAAAAGTAAACAGAAAATGTAAATGGAATGTAATAATTAATGGACCTAAAGAAACAGACTCATTTGGTTTGCGCATAATCGCTGCCTTTAAAAAAGAGATAAGTCAAAAGGGATGGACAGAGCAGATGGACAAGGCTGAGGCCTGGAGGTCCAGCCTGGCTGGCTGGGCACTGGGTGTGTGTGGGGCTGCTCAGGATCAGGAGCTCATCTCACCTCCACCAGTGGCTCCCCATCCAACAGCCCCAGGTGCTTACCAGGAAATGTCACAGAGATCCTGCTGGAACGTCCCAGCAGTGGAACTGGGATGGGTCTGAAGGCCCTGGCCTTGTCACCAGGCATTCAGCCACAGTCTGGCTGATGTGTCACCCTGCTTTTTGCAGGGTTCCATGGTGGTAATTTTGTAGTAGAAGTTCTCATGCATTTTCTATAAACACAGTCCTTGTTTTCCTAACTGGCCGGGATTGNCCTTGAAGATCTCCTCCTGCATGGAAACCCTGACCACTATTAGGGCAAAATTATACAAGACAATCATGAAACTTCCACACTTCCAAGGAAGTTCACCAGCAGCAACCATTCCCATCCAGGCAGTTCTTGAAACAGAGGTGTGTGTGCCTCTTTATTTTCCAAATATCAAATAAATTATTTCAAGGACTTACGGAAAAAACAGGAAGAATGAAAAGGCCTGTTTTCCTGCAACGTAGCTGGAAGCCTTTTACCTACTCGTGTGCCAAAATGCTTTTACAAATGGACATTTTGCTCTTCCTTCAACCAGCCATCACCTCTGCACAGAGTCAGCTCCAGACTCTCCAACGTGCATGGCTGAAAGTTGCAGTGTAAGATAAAAGAGAGGAAAGGGACCGGTCTTGGGAAGGCAGGCGAGCAAAGGGAGGAACTTGGGCAGAAAATCTTGGAGAGCTGGACTTGTGTTCCTGCTATCAATAAGATGAAAGGAAAAATGTAAGCAGAAGCCAGTGACTCAACTTTTCCCTTTGACCCAGGCAAAGTCAACAGGGAGCCAGGTTGTTTGCCTTTCTCCAGGGATCTACTTTTCCTAGCAATTATCTGAGCTTCTCCTTACATTTTTTTTCCCCCCAAAACTTTTAGCAGGAGTAATTCAGGATTTTGCTTTGGAAAGCTAAAGTTTGTATTTAAAATTCAGCACATGCTGAGAGCTTTACCTGAATAAGAGAAAAAAAGTCAGTTGGACATCCTGAGCACTTCTGTGCTGGCTTTTGGATGAGGAGCTACTGCTGGCCCCAAACAAGGAGATTCAACAGATGAAACATTTCTTCTCCAATTATAAAAAAATGAGAGGAAAAAATCCTTTTAGAAAGACAGAGAAGTCAAAATGAAAGAAAAAAAATTTGCCATGAAGACTAAAAAGTGACAATATCTACATCTGCAGTATTTCAGGTGTACATAAATGTAGAATTGAATGAGCTCTGAACTGTTCCTGTCTTCTCCAGTGAAACTGCTGAACCTGGCATTTCTTGGATGAAACACAGACATAATCCTTGTGATATTTACATTAAGTATGATGAGGAGAATTATTTTTTCTTTACTGGCACACATTGCCATGGAAGGAGTGACAATATTTACAGTAACTTCAGTGCCACCTTAATTTGCTGCTGCCATTTGATTTCCCACTGTCAACCAATCCCTTCAGGTCAGCAGTGACACTTTCTGCCAATGTTACCAAACAAAAGTGTCCAGGATATTAAATATGCTTGCACTTACATATGAGAGGAAGGGGAAAAGTGATACAAGCATTTCCTGTACTGCAGAAACACCAGAACATCCTTTCAGTTGAGCTGTGACAAAGCTCTGCTCCACGAATGTCTTTAGTCCTGATCCTTAGTGACACCAAATATCGATTTTCTTTTCATGAGGTCACAAATATAAGAGAGAAAAGAAGTGGTCAGTGCAGGAAAACACAAATATTTCTGCTGATCTGTTGGAATCAGTGCAGCTGCAGCTTCAAATACCCAAAATCAGGGTGCAACACTGTGGGATATATTCCAGCCACACCAGGGAAGCCCTTGGCAAAATGGCAGTGCAAGGTGAAGATTATTTGGAAAGCTGTTGAGTTTTATGCACACTGTAAGATCAAGAGAGCTTTGCTGAACAGGTCTAAGGATTTAACCACTGCCTTGTGTATTTACAGAAGTTTGGTCCTGGAGGAAATACCTTCAGGTGGGAATGAGGAATTGTTTTCCATTTCCCTGGTGACTGCACCTCTTTGCCTGTGGTCCCAGGTATCCTCACAGTCTGGTCTTCCTTGATGAGCTAACTTGGGCAAAATTTGTTATGGCCCACAGGGAGAAATAAATTCCCCTAATTAGACCGAGAATTGAACTTTGCACAGCTAAATAATTTGGAAAGTTTCACGCTGCCAGCAGATTGGTGGAGGCAGGACCTCCAACAAAGCCATGGCAGAAGGAGGAAGGTCACCTTTTCCATTTGCATGGTTGGATCAGGAGGAGGGTGATTTACTCTCCCAATCCTGAGCTCCTGTTGAAATGAACCATCCTGTTCCTCACAAAGGGCTGCTGCACACTGAACTGGGATGGCAGCATGGGCACTTGCATAGCTGAAGACATAAGGTTTGCAATATGATTGAGCTAATTGCTTCCAGAGGGAAAGAAACAGAAAGGAGCTATAAAAAAGGTATTCAATATTTGAAAATCAGATTTCCCCTCCCTGCCCCCACTCTCCACAAACTAATTATGTTTGCAGAGCTTTAGATGTCAGGTGGAACATAAATTATTAACTATTTTTCTTGTCATCGTGTGCATTTTCTGTCTTTCGTTAAATCTTTTCTCCACTATTGGTTCATGCTAGTAGTGCCAATAGTAAAATACAGGTGGGCAAAATGAGTGTGCATTCTGACTAATTAGTTTCAATTAGCAACTAACTATTAGTGCTTTATTCAACCTTGCAGTTTTCTAATCTTGAGGCACTGAGTAAATGCAAAGTTGTATTAACTCCTCTTTTGTAATAGCTGGGCCAGTAGCTGGTTAAAGCCACAGGAAAGATTCCCATTAAATTCAGTGGTCTGTGAATCAAACCCTTGATATATATAGAAGGCCCCTGAAAACAGAGTTTTGTTTTTTAATGTATTGTCTCATTTGTTGAATAGCATGGCTTGCTGCCCAGTGTTATGGCACTTCACAATGACTATTCTTCCCACCCATTCTCCTTCTCCTCCTTCCATTAATCAGTGATGGGTCAAATTCAAATGTTTTGGAAGTTCTGTCTGGTTTTGATGTGACAGTACATAAAAATATCTACAAAGTGGTTATTAGGGTGCTTGGTGTGGCTGCATTTGTCCTGGGGAAACCTCCCCATCCTCTCTGAGGGCAGCAGCACATTTTGTGGGAAGGCTGGCAGCTCTACAAGGTCTTCTTTGAGGCAGGCTCCACTCCCTCTGCCCCAGTGGTACATCCATCATTTTTGGTTTTCCTTTCCAAAATGCTTTTCACAAAAGTCACTTCCTTGTTTCGCATTACTCCATGCTTTGTGAATTCAGGCTGAGAGACATGCTGTGAAACAGATCCTGGTGTAAATCAGCATCATCCTGCTGCTCTCACTGGAGCTGCAAAATGCTGAACCCACGGAGGATTTTGCCCAGGAACTTTCTGCTCCAAGGGGCAGCTTTGGTGGGGTGAAAAAAGCATTTTGGGGAGAGAGCAAATTGCAAATCTCACCTAAACCATAAGGTGTTGAACCTCACAGATTTTGACATCTCTGTTCTGCCTAATGAGATGATTTTTTTTTCTCTGGCAACCCTCATATTGTCCATTTCTGGGTACTAAAAATTGGTACAGAGCAAAAAGAAAAGAAAAAAAAAAAAGAACCAGGCTGATGAGAGCTCAATCAGTATCATAAAATACCCCTGTAAAAAAAGATCTTTTGCACTCCCATTTCCTTATACAACTCACCACCCCCAAGCACCTTTTTTAAAAAGCTCCTGCAAGTTTATCCAAGGATGCATTTTGGTTAGGTTTCCAGGATTTGTCACTGGCAGGCCAAAAGTGGCAGAAGGGATTTCCGTGTGCTGCTCTCCCCGTGGTGGCACTGCCTTTAATTTAGAGTCAGTGATTATCCATGTCTGACTGTCAAATCACTGCATGCAGCTTTTGTGGTCAGGGCCATGTTTTATCAAAGAATTCTGCTGAGCTTCTTCCAAACCAGAACTCCCTGGTGTGTAATTGTATTGTATTTTCATTATACAAACTTTATTTTTGAAGACTGAAAACACACGAAATGACGATGAGAACGTGGGGAGAGAGGTTTGTAACATAAACCAAATGTAGCCATCAATAGACAGGTACAAGATGCATCCTTGTGACCCAGGAAGCTGAGGATGGGATAGAGGGATCTGAAAATACAGGCATTGAAGTTCAGATTGAAAGAAAATTCTTATTTTGTGTTGAACAGCACCTGAGGCTCTCTGGGAGTGGATCTCGAGCATTCGTAGCCTGCAGTTGAACAGTGCTTGTAGAGCAAATTCAGATGCTTCCCAAAATATCTTTCAAATTGATCCTTCAGAAGATTGTATTCCTTCATTAATGTATTCAGATGTTTCCCAAAATATCTTTCAAATTGATCCTTCAGAAGATTGTATTCCTTCATTAATGTATTCAGATGTTTCCCAAAATATCTTTCAAATTGATCCTTCAGAAAATTGCATTCCTTCATTAATGTATTTGATTGGTGCAAATACATCTCTGTTAGACACATCTTTTGTCCTGTGACAACTTCCTTGGTGTTTTGCCCAAAACTGTACATTTGGGGTGATGTCTTCAGTTTAATTTCATTGGCTTCTGTCACAACCCAGTGAGGACCTAATTTCAGTTTGAACAGGTGCCACAGGGACCAACATTTTAAAAGATCTTCAAAAGAATATTGTTTAAGGCAGGATCCAAAATTATATCCAGCAGCAAGGTCTGCCTGGGAGGGATAAACTGGGTAAATTCTAAGTTGCTGTCACCTTCATGTCCACACTCCATATTCATTCATAGGGATTCATGGATTTTATTTCATTTTTTTTTATTTTATTAAAAAGGCTGTTAAGCTTTGTCCTCCTGTCATAAACAAGGAACTGAGTCATCACATAGATTAAACAATTTACCAATGTCCACATGATTCCTGCACCCTTATCCCATTGCCCTAAAGGATAAACTGCCCTTTATTTCAAACACTTTTGGTAGTTTCTTTCTCTCTCTGCCTCAGTAATTTCTGCTTGACTAATAGTGATTCTTTAAAAAAAAAAACAACCCTCAAAAGAAATCAATGCTCTAAATGGGTATGTCGTGAAAGCAAACCATTTCATTTGTATATTTATAATATATTTATGGACAAATATGCACACAGAGAGCAAGAGAGATGCACTGAGAGCAAACCCAAGCACACATCCCTCATCAGAGCAGTCTGTGAGTCACCTCAGACAAATGCTAACTCTTTCAAGGCAATCCCATACAATAGATCAATAAACAACATCTTCAGTCTCTGGCTGGGAATTCAGACCCAGTCATTTACAAGCCCAAAAAAATAGGTCAAAGAATAATGGTGATAATTTGCCTTATCATCAGGCAGGGTGTGTGACAAGCACGCTCACATGGCCTCTGATTTTTCTGTTGGGGTGACAGCTCAGAAGTCATGGATGTCACAATGCTGCAAACCTGAGTGGAAAATCAGAGACAAGTTTTAAAAAAAAACTCGTATAATTTATAGGTTAAGATACATCAAACTTCTAAAAGGACAGCAAATGCAGAATAATACCTGAGCTGAATGAACACTGGGCTTCTCAACCACCAGAGAAGACACCTGAAGAGAGTTTTGCAGATCAGAGTGGCAAAATCCTGCACAGCATTCTCGAAGTGCCCAGCCTGAGCCACTTTGAGCTCAGGTTCTCTTGGGCAGAGGGAGTTGGGGAGCTGGTGAATCCCTGCCAGGCAGAAACGTGTGTTTTCATAATCTTCACTTCAAGGAATGTCCATTCAACATCCCAGCTACTGACCAGTTGATAAGGGTGCAGATGGAATGTGGTTTCCACATTTGGAAGCAAGCTGGGGTGAAGCTGCTCCTGAAGTGTGTTTATGTTTGAGGGACTTTGCATGCAGGCTATCTCCTCAGTGGCATGTGAAACTCTGCTCTCCAAAGACAAGACTGCAAGAGGCAGCATGGAGGGGGAGGAGAGGAGCCTGAAAAGATGGAAAAGCTGCAAACTGCATTTCTTTCGCAGCACTGAGACTGGATTTTCAATATTTGAAAGGCCTTTCACATTTAAAGGAAAAATAGCAAACTCCAACCAACTCACCACAAATGATTAAATGTTGGGGGGGTCTGGAGCTGTAAAATAAGACTCTGTGTCTTCAGCTATCTCCACAATGAACATAATTTGACAGTGCAGCACGTGTTCAAACACTGAAATCTCTCAAAATGTTTGCAATTTTCAAAGCTCTCCCAATTTCACACCATCTCCTTCCCTCTCTCCATACATCCATGTGGATGCTGACACGTGCTGTCACTTCAAATTTGTCTTTCACAGCCTGAGCAATCATTTCCAGTGTCAGGGAGGGGTTTGCCAGCATTCTGTGGCATTTAGGCTTGGCTCCCAGGGTGTGCATATTTCCACTGAAGGCAATCAGCTCACATCAGGTATTCTGCAGACCCAACACTGTGGTTTCTGATAACTTCTAGAGAGATTAGAGCTAGGAACTTAACCACTGGCTTGAAGACGACACAATTATTATTAGACGACAGAATTATCCCTGGATTTGCTCCCAAACCGATGTAAACAGCTTCCCCACTCCCAAAATAACTCCTGAACCACCTTTCCCCCCTCCCCACAACCTCAGCATCCCTCCGCACTTCCTGATCTTGGCAGGGACACTGCAGAAATAGCCATCACAATGGTGTTTCCCCTCTGAAAGAGGAAACACTGGGTGGGAGGAGTCCTGAAGGGAACAGAGGAAGCGGAGCTGTTTCCATGCCATCCCGGGCTGCACTTTTGCAGCGCACGGCTGGAAATGCACCTGGGGCCGAGGCCGGGAGGGGATGGAGGGGATGCGGCCGGGCCGGAGCGTGTGTGGCTCCCCGCATCACCCGGCACAGCTGAGGCTGACAGGCAGCTCTGGAACTGCTGAACAAACTGAATGAAGCAAGGTCAGGCCAGAGTCAGCCCCTCAAAGTCCCTCCCTCCCTCCCTGCACCGCTCGCTGGGACACGGAAGGTGCTGCGCGGCTCCTCAGCTCCGTCACATGAACTGTCAGCGAGCCAAGAGTTCAGAGCCGAACTTTTCCGGCGATGTTTTGTGGCTCTGGGAATGCCATGTCCCGGCAGCCTGTCCGTGCTCGGGGATTGCTTTCATGCGTCTCCACCTGCTGGCTGGCATCTCGCTCCTTTTTGCAGCAGCAGCCCGAGGTGAGAGCGGAGCTGGGCGAGGAGCGGCCCGAACGTGGGAAATGTCGCTCCCTTCCACAAGGAGATGCGCAGAGAAGCGCCACGGGGGGATCATTTTCTTAATTTGATAACCAGCAACATCCTGCATGGCAGGTGACAGGTAGAACTCCGCTGAGGTTTTTCACGCCAAGCTTTTGAACTTCTGCAGCCTCACCTGAGGAGATGAGCAGTTAGAAAGATTTTTTTTGGGAATTCATGAAGCGTGGAACCGTCAGCGTTTTGTTTCCCCGCCAAAACCAGATGCTAAGGATGTTAACGTGCTTTCATTGACACAGTGAAGGAGGGAAATTGTTTATTCATATCTGTAAGCATGAGCATTCTGGGGCCCACAGCTCAGTTGCTGTGTGGTTAGGAAAGCAGTTACTTAGCAAATGCAGGCAGGCAGCTGTTTCAAATGGAAAGGAATAGAAATGATTAATGACTTCTATGCTTTAAAGAAACGAACCCACAGGATTTCTTTCTTCTACTGTGCTGTCCCACTTGGCCATTTCTGTCATGTGCCCTGGGACTTTCTTTGGAAGTTTTCAATGGTCTGTCGTGAGCTGCTCTTTAGAAACTTAGTGGACCAGATCTGGAGCCAGACAGATGCCAGCTGTGGATGTGACCCATTTGTACACACATTTACAGACTCTGAGCACAGACTATCAACACTTGATATTCCATGAACTCTGTCCTGCAGCAGCAATGGTATATCTTGCTCTCAGGCAGTGATGAGCACAGCACTGAGTCCTGTTTGGAGCAGGATCAGTGTCACCTTTTCCCTCTTGCAGCTGCATTTTATCCAGGCTGTACTGGACAATGGAGCAGGCAAGGGGCACTCTCAGGGACCCAAACATTACAAGGAGTGAGCTTTTCCTTTGTTAGCCATGTCAGATATCAATGTGGATTATTGGTGTTTCACCATCTCCTGCACTTCCAGCTCGTATTTATCCTTTCCAAACCACTCACTCTGTCATCTGCCTCACTCTGGTGCTTTGGTCTTCTCTGCATGGCATCACAAGGCAGAAAAGGCTAAAAAGGGGATGAGGAAGAGAAAGAGGAATATGGAGAAAAGAAAACGGAAGGCTACACAAAACAGATAATATTTTCACTGAATTGTTCACAATGAGTCATCCAGCCAATTTTATTACATTACTTATCAGGGAGAGTGAGTTCTCCCCTGACTTGACTTCATGGAATTGTTTTGAATTTATTTCTGTTCAAAAGGGTACACACCTTGGTCCACCAAAGGTTCTGTTGCTGTGCTTTTGATTGATTTTGTGTTCAGAAATGGGAATGTTTGCTCTTCCAAAGTATTATCCCCTCTCCAAAGGGATATTACACATATCCAAAGGGATATGACTAAGCACTGAGAGCAGGATAGATGCTACAGAAAGTGGTAAAGGTGCCCATTGCATATTGTACCATTAAATGCACAATTAAACACATTCAAGCACGTTTATTACACACCTATACAGGCAACATTCCTGGCAGGTCAGTATATTCAGGTTTTGGTAGCACCAGAGACATGGCTAAATCAGCTGTGTGAAGTCAAACCCATCCAGGAATTTAGAAGGTGCATGAGTTCAATCCATTCCAAATGTGCCCAATAACTTGGCTAAGCACTGGCAGGCAGCTGGAGGGGGTTCTCACAGATTCCTTTGAGACCCAGCAGGACTGGAAGATGATATTTCCTTGTCCATGGGGATATCCCTCTCAACACAGGAGGTTATCTGCAACTGGGGCAACAATGTGCACTGGGACACAATTAGCCTGCTGGCTGATGATATTTAAGAAATAGCCACATTAAGGCTTTCTTACAAAGTTGTCAGAAAGGTTCAACTGATTATTTTAACTAAGCCTGTTTTAACTGATGCAAAGCAAAAGCAACTTTTGCATGTTTGAACTGCAGGCTTCCTTTACATCCTTTATTTTCGGTGTAGGAATAAAGACCTGCTCAAGTGAAGGGTGTTTCTGTATCTCTCTGCAGATCTCTGTCAGGTACCCAGGTGAATTAGCACTGATGCCATTCAGAGCTCACTGCAGAGGGATGAGCTTTACACTCGTGGGTACCTCAAATCACACATGGAGGTGTGAATTCAACTCCGTGTTTCAGTCCACTTGGCTGAAAGCAGAAGTTGCTCCAATAGACTGAATCTTCTTTCACAGGCTATTTTTGAAACTGATATAAGTCAGGCAGGAAGTGTGAGTGTGTGTATCTGTGCTGCTGAACACCACATGAGGGCCAGATCTGTTTTCTGAAGTCGATTCTTGCTCCTGGTTTTGTTTCGTTGTTGTTTTTTTTGCTGTTGGTTTTGGGTTTGTTTTGTTTTTTCGGTTTTTTTAACTGCAAAATACTTCCTGAATACTTATCCCTGGTAATCCTAGAGGGTTTAATAACAAGGTCTGAGCCCCAACTGGATCATCTAGCTGTTGTGGATATGGATAAATTTCTCCCTTGTCTTCCTGGCCCCTTTTATCTTTCAGTATTTAGTCTGTGCTCTCAGTTGACATTGTCTCAGTTAGCACAGGGTTTTACTGCCATATTCAAAATTCTTTTCAAATAGTGCTCAGTTGAAGATCCCTCCATAGTTACAGCATTTCTGCCATCCATGAGAAAGCATAGTCAAAAAAAAGGCTGTGAATTCCATTATTACTGTTATTATTATTATTATTATTATTTTATTTTTTCCCCAAAGCATGCTGATGCTGAGCAGAATGTCAGGCAGGTGAAAAGAGCCACCTGCACCATTTGCAAACAGATCCTACATCAGTGGATGTCTTCAGGCCTCAGAGTTTCACTCTGAGGGAGCAAATAACGATTTTGAACACCTCACCAGGAGGGACCTAATTAGTGCTTCTGTTTTGATGAGACAATGATGGCCTGCAGACTCTCTGCCAAGTGTGAAAAGGTGGCTGGGTTGCTCCTGGTGTTAGAGGAAGGTGGCTGGGAGGTGACTGCCCACAGTGAAAGCCCACCTTTGTGTGGTCCCAGGCCTTTCCCAGGCTGGTGTCACCTTGTCCTGGCACAGACCTTTGTCCCTCTGTCCTGCAGCCTGGGGCTTGTGAGCACCAGGGGAGAAGCAAGCTGCAGCCGAGCAGCTCAAATACCGAAGTAACTTACTTCCCTGGCTGGAACAAGGAGGAACTGTGGAAGGAATTGCAGCTCTCTGAGTCATACTTCCTCCTTGGAGTTTCTCTTGGAGTGGTGCAGCTCTGCACCATGCCTTGGGCTGACATTGGAATCAAGCTTGTCCATCACAAAGTGATAGAAACAGAAAAAGAAAGACACTGAGGCATTGGATTATCCTCAAATCTCCCAATTGCAGCACTAAATATAGCCAAACATGTAAAAATCTGTTTCTGGAAACAGTACAACTATTTAGCTCCCAAACCCTTCAAACAACGTGCATGAAAAATAAATTTAGAAAAAAAAAAAAAAGCCACCCCAAAACCAAAACCCAAACCCCAGAAAGCCCCAACCAGTTCTCTCCTGTGTGTGGAGCCATGTTAAGCACATTCTGATCTCCAGCCAGCAAGTGAAAAAATTCCCAAATGCCACACCTATCCAGGGTGTGACTAGAGACTATCAACTAGTTTATATTTGCACTTTGATATACAGCACATGCTTAACATCCTATGGTGTATCCTTGGAAAAAAATAGCAACAAGTTTCAACACAGAAATGGTGTTAGATTAGGAGGCCAGAATAAATAGGAGCCAGTGAGTTGGAGAATGACTTGAGGTAGAGTGTAAGATCTCATCTTAAAAAATAACACGAGGGCAGTACATTGCAGATGAAACACATAATGAAAAAAAACATTCCAAACTCCTCATTTGAGAACAGATTACAAATAAAATGGGCTCAGGCACGCCAAGTGGAGGATCTTTGATATGGAAATGCAGTAATGGTTAAATGAAATGGGCTGAAAATCTATTTATCAACAGTGTGTAATGCCTACTTGGATCGTCCCATGAGAAAAGCAAATAAGGAGTAGTAGGAGAATATACAGGCCCTGTTTAAAGGTTACCTCCTGCTTTCAAACCTCACGACACAGCCCCTTCACCTGGACTGGGGATTTGGAGAAGTTACAAAGCTGGCATGAAAGCACACCTCAAAGGATTCAGGAAATGTGCCCCCAGACCCAGATTTTTGGGAGTCACCTGCTATATCCAGTGTGTTTACAAGGACCTGGTCTCTTGACAGTGAAAAGGAGCCCTCTGGCATCAGGGTTCCCCATGAGCATCATTCCCAAAAGCCTCAACCCAGGCCAGGGGACTCCACAAGGTTCTCATTTATGGAAGGGGAGCTGTGAGAGAGACCAGCAGCTCTGAGTGACACCCCCCAACTTCAAGGGGCTCCGTGCATCCCACCCAACACAGAATCCATCCCCTCACCCCATCCCACCTCGGGATCCTTTCCCTTTGTGCCCCCACTGGCCCTCAGTTCCATTCTTGCCAATGGGCATGCAAGTCATTACTGCACCCCGACATGTGAATCACAAATGCGAGTGCCATGGAAATTAAACTCCCTGACCTGCTCGCGTTTTTCTCTTTGATGTCAGCCTGAATAGGCATTTTTGACTGGAACGTAGCTTTAATTTTGAGAGCTGCCAAGGCAGCCACAACCTTTTCTGCAAGGGAAGGATTCTTTGCTGTTCTTCCCCAAATTGCTTTCCTAAAGAAAGAGTCTCTCAGTGAGCAGCAGCGCAGAAGGTCCGGATTGTGTTTGCACCACGTTTCAAACACAGGAAACACCAAACAGCTCCCGTGTTCCTGTTCACACCAGCAAATGCACAGCCCCGAACTGCACCAGCCTGAGCCAGTTGCATAATTTCCACTCACATGACACGGAGCTGAAAGTGGAAAATGTCTCTCATTCATGGCTGAGGACTCCTCTTGGCAGTGGCGCCCTGGCTTTGGAGTTATCAGGGCCACGTGCAGCTCGTGGGGCAGCTGCTCCAGGCCTGGGCACCAAACCACTGGGACAGGCAGAGCTGCTGGCACCTGGAGGAATTTGCAGGGGATCCAGGAGCAGTGCTAGATTTCCCTTTGGAATCACACGCTGCTTTGCTGAAACGCTGCAGTGGTGCCTGTTCTGACACTGCAGGTTCTCACCTTGCTCTCACTGACCTGTTTGAAATAATAAAACCAGGAGGTTTTCCAGGATGGGTGACAGGGATCAAAACCTCACCTGTGTCCCTAAAGGCTTTTGCATGGTTGGAAACCTCCTTCCTGCATCAGAGGACTGGTTTTTTCTTCACTCTCTCAGCCAGGAGGCATCAAAAAGGGAGATGCCCAGGCCATCTTTTCCTTCAGCTCACAACGTGGTCCTTATAGCTGCAGGATTTCAGGTAAATAAATATTCCAGAACTAGGAAATCAGCATGCATTCAAATTATATATCTGTGCTACCCAAAGGAAAATTTTGTTTCAGACATGTGGCTATTGGGAAAGAAATTATTGTTTGATGCACTGTCCTGTAATTTCTCAGCTGGACCTTTCCTAGAACTTTCAGTCTGGCAAAGAGGCAGAAAATAATTTTATGGCCAGGAAGATGGCACAGACATTCATTGCTGGAGTTCCAGATGGAATCAATGATTCACAATATTTTGCAGCTAAACTGCTAGAAACAGAAATCTTCATTATGGAATCACTGCAAATACCTCCTTAGTAAAGATTACAAGAAGAACAGACTATTTATTTTGTGCAAATTTTTGAAAATTCCCCTAAACAATAATTGATGGACTGCAAAATGAATCTATCAAGGTCTGGAATACAAATCTGAGGTTAAAGACACAGGAATAGTACTTTTGAAATCTCAGATTTTCAGCCTTCTTCTCAGGTTTGTTCTTCTGCAGAAAAAGAGGGAAAGAAACTCTGAGAACTGTGCATTGCTTGTCTGGAGAAGATGAAATTCTAGATTAAATCAAAGCCACCACCATTTGATCATTGATTTTGAAAGAACCAAGGTTGAGAGACAGTAGAGGGAGAAAGGCCAAAGCAAATCTCTTGGATTTGGGTCTGTGACACTTGAAGATGCCACTACAAGATTTACAAGACACATTTGTTCCCCTTGCAGTGAAGTTTTCTCTACACAGCTGATTTCCAAATGTGCACAAAGGAGACAAAGCTGGACTCCCAGGTTTAAGGAAGAACCTTTAGGAGCTCTTGAACCAAGTGAAAGCATTCAGCAGAAACGTGGGTGCTCACGGATTTGTGCATCTGAGGCCTTGGATTTTTTGCTGAAGAAACAAAATTGGTTAATGTGTTCACTCTGGGGAGGTGGACAGGACACAAACTCATCAAAACCTCAGAAAGCAAAATCTCCTTCTCAAATGTGCCACGCTGTGCTTGAAAAGAGTAGTGATGCAATGTAAAGAAACGAGAGTCCAGAGCTGTCTTGTGCTTGAGAAGCCTCCTGGTTAAAAAAAAAAAAAGGAGTTTGTGCTAGAGAAAGGATGGGCAGACCCATGAAGTGGATACTGATGTTCCCCATTTGCTTCTCATCCCTGCCAAATCATTCTTATACAGAGTTGGGCAAGACAATTCAATTTCTCTGGGCCAGTTTCTCTGCCATGGAGGCAATAAAGAATGATTTCTGTCCCCAGCCCTTTGTTCCTTTTGTCTATACGAGCAGCAAGCTGCCCGGGATCAGGCTTGTATCCTACTGGATGTATTTTCAGTGCTTAGCATAGATGTCTCTCAGGCTCAGATGTGGCCTCTGGGCACCATGGTACTGCAAAATTAATTACTCGGGCTTGTGTGTTTATTTAGTTAATTGTAATGACTTCAATCAGGATATTGGATCTAATTTTAGCTCAGTGTAAGTCAGTTCACATTCATTGATCAGCCTGTTCTCTCCAAGCCTATTGCTTGTGACAATATTGGCTCATGAGCAGGATGTCAACACACACATGGACATTTCTATTGTTTGGGGCTTTTGTTTTCCCTGTGAAACTAGCAGGTGAGGATTCCTTGCTGCCCGAAAGTTTAACTGGTTTGGGACATATTTCAAATGTGCCCAATGCTAACCAATTTGTGAAGATGGAGAAGGGTAAAACAAAATGAAAACGACTTCAGGAAGAATGCCTGAATTGCTGGGAGGCATGTTGAATGTGTGCTGAATCACCTCCACAGAGGCATCCTCCTGTGCCTTCCCTCTCTGTCCCAACACCTGCCTTACTGGCACAAAACCACACTTGATTATCCTGGAGAAAATCGGGTCAGAGTGCAAAGCAACCATCCAGCACCCAAACAGAATTATTTCCTTGAGGACAAGAAGCACAGGGATTTTGAAGACCCTTCCTGGGGCTGCTGAGCACTTTCTCTCGAGTTCTGAGCATCGTCAGACTCAGCTGTGGTTTTGTGCCCTAAGATGTGCTCAGCACCTCACAGTTCTCACTCCTGCCTAGCTCAGAAGTATCGCTGAAGTGTTTAATTTAGAGAGTGCTTAATATCAGCTCTGTTTTCCAGAATGCTGCCTGTTAAGCTGAAAGAATATAGAAGCTCATCATCTTTGAGAGCAAATTATCACCGTCATTAACAGTAGATTAATCACACGGTTGGTTCCTCGCAGCATTCCAATTTGATGTTGCATCAAACTTACTTTTTTGGGAAAAAAAAAAAAATCCAATGGATTTTCCTCTCCAACAGTGTTCAACAACCTCCAAGTTCTACAGAGACATCAGGAGCCTTTAATGCAGGTTTTCAGAGTCAATGAAACCCCTTTTTTTTCGGTGTGGTTGCCTTTGTAATAACAGTCTTCTTATTTGTTGGATACTTATGTAACGTAAGATGAAAAGACATTTTATAGCCTTCTGGCAAGAGGACTTGGAATTAACAGCATACCTGTGGCTGCCCTAAGCCAGGGAGGGAGTCATGTTCGGGCCATGGGAAAACTGCAGGTCTGCGTCCTTCCCTTCTTCTGCCTTACTGCTGTTCAGCATTTCCATGGACTCGTTTTCCATGAGAGCATCACGGTCACGCACAAAAAGAGAAATTAAGTTGTCGGTTGTGATGAAAGAGCAGGGGACCAAGGTGGCAGGAGAAAACTGCCACCCATTAGCGTTGCCCCGAAGAATTTGGTGGTTTAACTCATCCTTTGGTGCTGTGTTTTGGTGCTGGCTGGGCTCTCAGCTCGCACCCCGACAATTGGCTCTCTGTTAACTCCCCGATCACCTCTGGCAGCAAAGCCAGGCTCATCCAGGGGGAGGAATCCTCGCCATCCCGGGGGCTTTATGGGCCATATCCTGTAGGCAGGCGGACCCCCCCCGAATCCAAAGGGTGTTTTACAAAACAATCAATGGCCTTTCGCACCGACTCCCTCTCAATGTGCGAAAAGGAAAACCACAAAAAGATAATGATCTGGGGTTTGATCTCACCCATCCCGGCTGACAGTAGGATAATCCCATTGACTCCAGCTGATTTATTCCAAATGACTTTCACAGGCTTTGGGCTGGGCCTTTAAACAAATGTAAACTTGATCAGAACCAAGCCCAATCACATTCATGCCCATTCTTGCTTTGAATATTTGCCTTCCATAGCACGTTTTTACCTGGAACCCGAATGACCTCAGCGCGGAGCTTTCTTATTTAACATTGGGTCGACAACTATTTTCAAACAAGTTAATTACTCTCATTAAGAACGCGAGGCGCTTTTAATCCTCAAAGCAGCGGTGCTGGAAGATACAGTTTCCTGCACATCCCCATTGATTACCGACAAATAAATCCGTCAGTGCTGCGGATCTCAAAGAAATGCAGGGCACGGGGACGGATCTGAGCTCGCTGGGTGGGGCGGACTGAGGCCAGCAAAACCACCCAGCTCCGGGAGGAATCCTTGGGATATCCTTGGACAATCCTTGGGTTTGTCCCCAGCTCCGGTGATGCTGCCATCGATACCTGTGCTGGCTTCTCGGGAGGCGCTCGCCTCCA
Organism: Drymodes brunneopygia; assembly: GCA_013400955.1. Classification (NCBI taxonomy): domain Eukaryota; kingdom Metazoa; phylum Chordata; class Aves; order Passeriformes; family Petroicidae; genus Drymodes; species Drymodes brunneopygia. The sequence goes on from VZTZ01001154.1 coordinate 18,852, forward strand.
GACAGATAAGGACAGGGTTCAGCGGGGTGGCTGATGACCTTCGGCTCATCCCAGGGCTTTCCAGCGCTCCTGCTGTCAGCAGAGCGTGGATTTGCCTCGTCCCACCCAAGGCTCTGCAGGTGAAGGATGCTGCAGTCAGCAGAGCACGGAGAGCACAAGGAGGAGGCTGTGCCAGGCCCTCAGCTCTGATCCTGCCCGGACAAACAGCTCTGCTCCCACAAAACCCCCAGAGATCT
>VZTZ01001154.1:19345-31239 GCA_013400955.1 Drymodes brunneopygia
CCACACTTGATTATCCTGGAGAAAATCGGGTCAGAGTGCAAAGCAACCATCCAGCACCCAAACAGAATTATTTCCTTGAGGACAAGAAGCACAGGGATTTTGAAGACCCTTCCTGGGGCTGCTGAGCACTTTCTCTCGAGTTCTGAGCATCGTCAGACTCAGCTGTGGTTTTGTGCCCTAAGATGTGCTCAGCACCTCACAGTTCTCACTCCTGCCTAGCTCAGAAGTATCGCTGAAGTGTTTAATTTAGAGAGTGCTTAATATCAGCTCTGTTTTCCAGAATGCTGCCTGTTAAGCTGAAAGAATATAGAAGCTCATCATCTTTGAGAGCAAATTATCACCGTCATTAACAGTAGATTAATCACACGGTTGGTTCCTCGCAGCATTCCAATTTGATTGCATCGAACTTAATTTTTTGGGGAAAAAAAAAATCCAATGGATTTTCCTCTCCAACAGTGTTCAGCAACGTCCAAGTTCTGCAGAGACATCAGGAGCCTTTAATGCAGGTTTTCAGAGTCAATGAAACCCCTTTTTTTTCGGTGTGGTTGCCTTTGTAATAACAGTCTTCTTATTTGTTGGATACTTATGTAACGTAAGATGAAAAGACATTTTATAGCCTTCTGGCAAGAGGACTTGGAATTAACAGCATACCTGTGGCTGCCCTAAGCCAGGGAGGGAGTCATGTTCGGGCCATGGGAAAACTGCAGGTCTGCGTCCTTCCCTTCTTCTGCCTTACTGCTGTTCAGCATTTCCATGGACTCGTTTTCCATGAGAGCATCACGGTCACGCACAAAAAGAGAAAATTAAGCAGTCGGTTGTGATGAAAAAGCAGGAGAACAAGGTGGCAAGAGAAAACTGCCACCCTTTAGCGTCGGCCCGAAGAATTTGGTGGTTTAACTCATCCTTTGGTGCTGTGTTTTGGTGCTGGCTGGGCTCTCAGCTCGCACCCCGACAATTGGCTCTCTGTTAACTCCCCGATCACCTCTGGCAGCAAAGCCAGGCTCATCCAGGGGGAGGAATCCTCGCCATCCCGGGGGCTTTATGGGCCATATCCTGTAGGCAGGCGGACCCCCCCCCGAATCCAAAGGGTGTTTTACAAAACAATCAATGGCCTTTCGCACCGACTCCCTCTCAATGTGCGAAAAGGAAAACCACAAAAAGATAATGATCTGGGGTTTGATCTCACCCATCCCGGCTGACAGTAGGATAATCCCATTGACTCCAGCTGATTTATTCCAAATGACTTTCACAGGCTTTGGGCTGGGCCTTTAAACAAATGTAAACTTGATCAGAACCAAGCCCAATCACATTCATGCCCATTCTTGCTTTGAATATTTGCCTTCCATAGCACGTTTTTACCTGGAACCCGAATGACCTCAGCGCGGAGCTTTCTTATTTAACATTGGGTCGACAACTATTTTCAAACAAGTTAATTACTCTCATTAAGAACGCGAGGCGCTTTTAATCCTCAAAGCAGCGGTGCTGGAAGATACAGTTTCCTGCACATCCCCATTGATTACCGACAAATAAATCCGTCAGTGCTGCGGATCTCAAAGAAATGCAGGGCACGGGGACGGATCTGAGCTCGCTGGGTGGGGCGGACTGAGGCCAGCAAAACCACCCAGCTCCGGGAGGAATCCTTGGGATATCCTTGGACAATCCTTGGGTTTGTCCCCAGCTCCGGTGATGCTGCCATCGATACCTGTGCTGGCTTCTCGGGAGGCGCTCGCCTCCAGACAGATAAGGACAGGGTTCAGCGGGGTGGCTGATGACCTTCGGCTCATCCCAGGGCTTTCCAGCGCTCCTGCTGTCAGCAGAGCGTGGATTTGCCTCGTCCCACCCAAGGCTCTGCAGGTGAAGGATGCTGCAGTCAGCAGAGCACGGAGAGCACAAGGAGGAGGCTGTGCCAGGCCCTCAGCTCTGATCCTGCCCGGACAAACAGCTCTGCTCCCACAAAACCCCCAGAGATCTTTATGCCAAGCCCCTGGCATTCCCAGCTCAGGGAATGCTGCCCTGCATCACCCGGGGCTGAGCCCCAGCGCTCACAGCGCTGCCTCCCTGGGACTGACCAGCTCTGCTCTGCCCCTGCAGCATCGGGGCTGCTCCTCTGCCCCTGCAGCATCGGGGCTGCTCCTCTCTGCCCCTGCAGCATCGGGGCTGCTCCTCTCTGCCCCTGCAGCATCGGGGCTGCTCCTCTCTGCCCCTGCAGCATCGGGGCTGCTCGGCTGCTCCTCTCTGCCCCTGCAGCATCGGGGCTGCTCCTCTCTGCCCCTGCAGCATCGGGGCTGCTCCTCTCTGCCCCTGCAGCACCGGGGCTGCTCCTCTGCCCCTGCAGCATCGGGGCTGCTCCTCTGCCCCTGCAGCATCGGGGCTGCTCCTCTGCCCCTGCAGCACCGGGGCTGCTCCTCTCAGCAGCAACCATTGCCCATCAGCTCAGCAAGTGACTCACTATTGAGCGAGCCCCGTCAAGCAAGATAAATACAATTCGGTTGTTAGCTAATCTATTTTTGTTTGTGTTCCCAATGCATCCAAGGCACTGATTACATTGCAGTCTACCATGCTGGCAGTGAGCATGTGCTGCCACAATGCTCTTTGCTCTGTAAGGAGAACATTTGTGAATACAATGGCTGTGTTTGTCTGTCAATATTACATCACTGCTGACGTACCCCCGTGCCAGCTCTCTGGGTGGAATAATATTTTTGGGTTTCCAGGAGTTGAGTTATGGAAAAGCAATATTTAAGCTGAGCGGCGTTTAAGTGACTCGAATTCTCATCTAGTTAACACTTCTGCTATCTGTCACCTTCATCTGCCAGCCCTTCCTTCCTGCATCTCTGTGACTAAAGTTTTGTGGCCTGATAGAGCTGTAGCTTTGGACTTTGATCTAGGAAGGCAGGCTTGACAGGGGCTGTTTTAGGGAGGCCTTGTAGGATGCTTTTGCACCTCCACTGCTGAACTTTATCAATGCAACCAGCTCTCAAGGGTGCTCAGCACCTCCTGAAAGAGTTCAGCCTTTGCATTTGGGTTATTTCTGCACATTGTACTTCCTCCCGCTTTGTTTTTAGTTTTGTTTAGCATCCACTTAGACTTCAGGGTGGCTATTTACAGAAATTTAACATTTTCGTGGTAAAGAAAGTGGTTTGCAATTAGAATGAGAAGGAACCATTGGTCTTAACAAGGGAGAGGGAAACTTTCTAGCTTGCATGGTTGGCACATCCATTACCAACTGCCAAACTTTGCAAAGGAGTAAATAGGCAAAGGTGCAGGGCAAAAAGGAGGTGAAAAGCATAATAAACCAAATACGCTGTCTTTCTCCGGGTGAATTTCATACAGAGTAAGTTGGCACACCAGATAAGGCGTTTATCCACTGTCACATTTCATGGAAACTCTTCACAGACTCCAGTAAAACACCTCTCTGCAATCACTTCATGATCAAGCCTTTTTCTGAGAATCACAGAGAGATAACTGATTATTTGTGCAGCCTGAGAAAAAAACTGTGGCTTTGCAAAGCTCCGCCGTACACGTAATAGGAATTCGATAATCAAGATTTCTGCTGCTTTTCCTAAACCTGCCTGCAATATACGTGGAAAGGACTGAAACTAAAATATTAGCAATGAGTTTACAGCACTTTGGACCCCAGACTGCTGTGGGTACTTTGCAGGAGAGGCACGAGCACACACTCACTGTCCATCACTGTGTTTGCCCTCCACCGCGGTCCTTCAGGCCTTCTGCTGCGTTTTTACTGATTGTGGGAAATTCTTGCAGAGCCTGCTGGTTAATCATGATAGGTTAAACAAGCTGTTAAGTGATGTGGGAAACCATTGCAAAGATACTCAGCCGAGGCTGCAAGGCTACACTTTGTGTAGAGCCCCCTTTCCATCTGATAGCGCTATCGGCAGTGTGGGAGCCTGCAGCTCCTATCAGCCCTGCCTGATGCTTCGTGCCACATTTCTCATGCAGCTCATTCTGTCTCCCAGATTTAAGCCCTAGGCTGGGATGAAAACGAGTGAAGTAACTTGTATTCTCTGTCTTGAGCAGGTAACACTGCATTGTGCTGCTCTGTCAGGTACCTTCGGAGACAATAGCTAATTTTTCTCCCATCTAGCGTAAGATTTTATCATCATTATCATTACTATTATGGCGTGATAGCATTTAAACGAGTCCAAAATTGCATACCTGGGTGTAATTGCATCTCTCCCCTGATCAGCTGAGCCAGACTTATGAGATAACTACGCCATGAATGGAGCCAGGGCCCCGAGCTAGTTGGGAGCCAAGGCAGCAGAGAGGATAACTCTCCTGTCAGAAGGGCAGGAAAGAAGATTCTGCCTGAGTTGAGAATCTGGTTTTCCTGCTAAGAAGATGCATTGGAGCAGAAGAGACCTGTGTGTGACTGGTGTTTTCAGCCAGCTCCACTGGAGTGAGGACTTGGAAGTTTGACAGCACCATCTGGAACAGCCCTGCAATGGTCAAAATGCTGAGCAGAGAATGGGGTGACAGAGCTGTGGCCTGATCCCTGCCCTCTTCCAACTCCTGCCTGAGCTTTCTAGTGGGTGAATCTTAGCAGTGACTTCTCCTGAGGGTGACTTGGTGACTTGTGAAAGGGTGGATGCCTCAGGGGCTGCCTGCAAGGCACCAAGTCAAACCAACATCTGGCTTGGCAGGTCTCCTCCTTATCTTCAGGCTGATACCATCAAAGGTCTCCTCTATCCTGGTTTGGGATTGTCTCTCTAGGCATGAATGACTTGTGAAAGTAGGTGAGGTTTGGATTTTTAGGCAGGTTGAGACACTGTGAGGGCACCCAGGGCAGAGGGGGTTTGGTCCCTTTCCATCCCTGTCCCGTGGCCATTCCTGACTGAGCCCAGCCACCAAATCCTCCTCAGGACAAAAGCAGCTGAGGCTTCCTGCAGTTCTGTGAGGGAGCACAGCCCCCTGGCCCTTCCTTTGGCTGATGATATTGCAAATAACACTTTATTGCTGCTACATTTCTGCTGGGAGGATAATCACCACCAGTCAAAAAATGTTTGCCTGGCACAGAGGGCAGGCTGGGACCCAGAGAAGCTGCACTTGCCAATTCCACTGGTGGCACTTGAATTTGTCACTTCTCAATGCAGGAGCTCAAGAGTTCTGCTGGGATTTCTGTCTCTGCTTGTGCTGAAGGCACTGTGGGAATGGGGGAGGTCTTCAAGGAGCACAGTGCTTCACCACAGCTGTCACAAGTCAAAAAAGGCACAAGTCAAAAAAGTCACAAGTCAAAAAAGTGCTTCACCACAGTTGTCACAAAAAGGGCATAATTCAGTGGAAAGCATCAGCAGTACTAGAAAAAAAAAAGGAAAGGGGTTAAAATGGCTCCTTGTCAGAAAGAATCCAAGACCTCAGGGAGCAGAATCCTTCGGCCCAGGCATCACCAACACCCTCTGTTTCTCCAGGGAAATCATGCTGAGATTTGAAATGTTTTCTTCTCCCAGATACTGTGATCAGGACTAAAATTCTCCCTTTGTCATTCTGTCTCTTGATCTTCCCAGGACATTTCTCACCAGAGATGGAACTGGCTCCTGTGGTTTGGGATGGAACTGTCCTGATCCGTGTGATTTGTGCTGAGGAGCTCAGCCCTGGCTCTCCTGCAGTCGGTGGTGTCTTTGGTGAGTTTGTGAGGTGTGAGGAAGTTTTACCATCCACTGCTGGGATCAGCTCCCTGTGCTGTAGATCCATGCTTAGAATCAGCAGTTTCCTGTGGAAAAAAAACCCCAAGGTTTGAAACCAACACATTTTTTCACCTACATTTTTGCTCTCCACTGAGGTGGTTCCCACTGTGGAAGCATCAGCAGGGAGCAATAGGACTTAAATTCCTGGGAAGTCTTACAGTAAGGGGAAATCACTGGTTTTTAACAGTTGGACTTGATGATCTTTTCCAGCCTGTATGATCCTGTGGTTCTATAAAATCACACCAGCAGAGCCAGGATCAGGAGATAGCAGAGGGAAAGCACACCAAAGTCCCCACTCTTCCTCACTTACAAGCTTAATTAAAGGGTAATGTAATCAAGCCGGTGATTAATCATAAACTTTTTATCAATGGAAAATGAAAGATTTTTCCCCCGCCAGAGATTTCAGCTCACATTTTGCTATCACTGTAACTTCATCAGGTCCATGCACTCAGTCATCCCCTGCCCAACAGAAGGAGCTTCATGGAGTTACACCAGGGTAAAAGCAGCCCGAGGAGATAATGGCAAGGGGATAGGATCCCTTCCTGAAACTCTGACACCCACGGAGAGCCAAACAAATGGATCTGGATCCATATTCCTGCCGGGTGATAAGGGATTTTTATGGCACGAGCAGTGCATTGCTTTGTAGATAAACTGCATGCTCCTTAAGGACACTGAATTCATGATCCCTGAGGCGAGGGAGTGCATTATCCTCCTTCCCACCAGCACAGGGAGCAGCAGGAAAGACACAGGGAACCTCATCCTGCTGAATAATGCTGCTACTACAACAGGAGAGAAGCAGAGGGGGGACACTTTGCTCCAGCCAATAAGGGTAAAATGGCCAGGAGTTTATATATTCAGCTTCCCATGAAAGGAAAATAACAGCCAGCCCCATCCCTTCCTATAGTTCTCCTGGTGCCACTGCAGCAAGCCCAGTGCCAAGCTAGGCCAGCCTGTGTAGGAACATAAACACAGCCAGAAAATCAGACTTGGCAGCAAACAAAGCCTGGGGTGGGAAATATCTCTCACTTTAAGTATCTGCTGCTATAAGAGGGTCTCTTTGTAGCAAACTCCCACACTGCAGCCTTAAAGCTTAATGGTCTGTGAAAGTTATTATGCAAGGTTTTCGGCGTTCGATTCCGTTCTGACAGAGCTTTATGATCTGGATCACAGGAGAACACTGCTAAGCTAATCATGCCCATCATGAATCTTTGGAACAGAACAGCCTCCAACATTTGGGCTTTTCAGAAATGCAGAAAGACAAAACTGTCACTGGTGTTATTTTCCCCCCTGCTTCCCCAAGTCCATCTGTTAGAGCTGGTAAAGATCAAGGGCCATGATTTCTTTTCTCCCACAGACTGAATGGTGGAAAAGACACTTGGCTTCCATGGGCCTAATTCTGCACTTTTTTATTCCCAGGCACAGACTCTTCAGGCACTATCAATTTGCCTTTTTTCTTTTTAAGGCATGCCTGGTATAAGTCATGTCTGAAATATAATTCCTTATTTCTGCTACTGATGACAGCTTAAATGATTTAAAGGAATTTTTAAGTTCTTTGTAGGTTTCTCATTTCCATATTATTGTTATTTTCCTTTCTGCGTTTCATTCAGTTCTGGTAGCAGAAGGAGCCTTACTGGAGTCACTTTTTCCTTCTGTTCATTAAAACTAATTCTACTCTGTTTGCTTTTGATGAGCAGTTAAAAGAAAAGGAAATAAAAATACAGGTACTAAATAGTCTGAAACACTCACCAACCTCATATACTTACAGAAAAAACTGATTTGCATCCTAAAATTGTCAAGAAGGGCCCTTTAAGCTTGAAAAAGGAGCAGATTCTTTTAAACTTTCCCAGAGAATAGCAGTGACCTTGCAGATCAGATAACCCATGGTCTCCAAGAGTTCAAACATGTCATCAAGACTTTATTTTACTGCTCGATGTTCCTTGGCCTGGTTGCTTCAACCAGGCTAATTGCACCACTCCCCTCACCCAAAAAAAATTAAAAAAAAAAAAGCACAACCAAAATCAACGTCAGCAGAGCAGAGCTGGGCACATGGCAGGAGCAAGGATAAATGAATGAGACACTGTGTGGAAGGCTGGGCTTCTGCTGAGTGACTCTAATCTGATGGGTACAACATATTAAAGCCAATGGAAACATTTGATTAAAAACATGCCAGGTCTTTGCTCAGGGTCTTATCACAAAGCCCCCACAGGCAGGCAGCCAAGTGCTGAGCAGCAGCACAAATGGTCCATGATGGAAATCCACAGGTCCCCCAACTCCCAACACAGCAAAATTGCCTGAGGGATACCAGGGTTCCTCAGAGCTCTGCTGCCTTTCAGTGCCTGCAGTGAGAGACTGAGATCTGCCATCACCACCCTGAAAAGCACAGACAGCATCACCTGCCCCAGCCCAGCACTTCTTGGGGTGTGTCCAGGAAACCTCAACCTTCCCAAGAGGCCTTTGTGGCAGGTCAACACCCTTCAATCTCCATGGATTTATTTCAGGAAAAAATAACTGGCCAGTCTTTCAGGAGACAGGGGAGAGCATCCCGAAACTCCAGCATCTCCTGCATCCCGCTGAGAGGGGCGAGCATCTCAAAGCAGCCTGTCTCCTCTCACTGGCTTTGCAGCCAGCTGGGTTGCACTGACACATTTTCTCTGCTGTTTCCCTTCCCCCTGGATATCCCTGGCAGGATGGAAGAGCCCAGGAGCACAGGAAATAAAAGCATCCCAGTCGGCGTGAGAACTGCTCCCCTCTGTTCTCTCTCCAACAGGCTGGAGCTTGTGAAATCAAACAGGGGCTGCATGTTAGCACAAAAGCTGACTCCAGCCCGTCTTCGTGGATTTCAGCATTCACTGGGACTTTTACTTTCATTTTTTATGAGAAATGGATGCTTTTCAAAGTCGTTGAGGAAGTAGCTGTTATTGTCAACAAGCTGTGTTGGTTTCACTCCAGGATGGGCATTTCAGGGGAGTCAACCAGGAGAAGAAGAATCACTCTCAGCAAGAGCTACTGTCTAGACTAGTTTAGCCTTAACCTTTAACCATACCCTTAGGCTCCAGTTCGCCAAGTATTTAAGCATATATTTAATTTTTAGGCACAGGAGTAATTCCGGTGTACTTACTTATTTAAATTTAGGCACATGTTTCAGTCTTTTCCTGAATGAGCTTCTAAACCAGTCACAATTTAGCCTCGTTTCCATCCATTCCAATCATTGTGCTACACCATTTGATTACTCCAGAAGCCAAGAAAAAACACTCTTGGTATTTCTTGATAAAATTTTCCTGCTTTTATACCAAGGTTCTGCTGGGGGTTCAGCTTTTTTAACCAGTTTCCTTCTCCAGCCTGAATTTAAAGGCCAAGCTGGGATTTTATGAAGCACTTTGGTTGTGAAGGGAATATGCTCCAACCATACACAGATTTTAAAGAGGAGAGATAAGGTGGGGGCATGGCTTTATCGTGCATTTCAAGCAAAAATGCAGCCACTCCCCTTTTCCAGGTCCTCCTTTTTCCCAGCTCAGTATTCTGGGATATTACCTGTTCATTTCAAGACATGCTGGTGGTCAGCACTCACACCACAACACCACTGGCTTGTGGCTGGAGGAGACCTCTGTGTGTGTTTTGGGTTGATGTAGTTGTTGATCAAAACTGACATTCCTATTTTTAGTTTGATTTTTAAACTGTAATCCCTCTGAAATGGAAAACGCACTGAGCAGGATGATTCTCTTTTGTTTTTCCTTCTTCCCCAAGGAGCATCCACGGTCCAAGGTTGCAAATCTGAGCAATTTGGTTAATAATGTCAACACAAATGAAAATCAGCCATCAAAAGAAATTCAACTGATTTAAATAGGAGGTTATTATCATACCTGTAACTCCAGGGAGAGTGAGTCAGGTTAAGAACCAACCAGAGGGGACAAATCAGCCACTGCTGACACTGTGCAGTGTTCCAGGCACAGCAAAAAGAATATAAAATAAATAGGATACAAAGATGTAATTCTAGGATTATGTGTTTCCCCAAAAATATCCCAGTTCACACTCATTTTTAACCAAATCGAGCTGCACCTCAAGTAAATAAGAAAATACCAGTTGCCACAAACAGCTCAAATTACGTATAAATATTTTTGAAGGCTTCATTAAGACTATAATCTCACCTCTCAAGGTGCCCAGTTCTTCAGTTCCTTTACTGATTTGTGGGCCAGATCCCCCCAGATCTTGTTACCCTGCATCATTATTTATATTTTCACCAATCCAGCATGGGGTGCTGCAGATTTGAAATGGCAGCAGCTTGGATCCACTCCTTTGGCACACACATAAAAGTGCACAGACACACACACACACACGAGGCTAAAGGTGGTAGAAAGCCCAGGCCAAGTGAGTTTATTTGATTGTAGTCATTAGTGCTGTACATTACAGGTTCAATCCTGCTCCCTTTGAAGTCGGTGGTATTACTCCCATTGAATTCATGTGCTCTGAAAAAATGCCTGAGTTCTGCAAATTTATCATTTTGTCATCTACGCTTCGGGTCAAAGCTATAATCCAGCATTTTAGACTTGGTTCTGAGCCAAATTATTTTTACTAAAGGTTCAAAGAATGCATCCTTGCCTTTCAGAGAGGTGCCAATCCACTTCACAACCAAGGGGCAGCGTGGCTGAGGATCTCAGAAGGGTCTGAGGGATGCAAACATTTTGCAGGTGAGCACAGCAACCCCAGCCTCCAGGGTTTTCCCAACAACAGCACCTCACTTTAACTCAGCAGAAAGGATGAGAGACCATCCCTTCTGAGACAGCATTTCTGCAGTGTATGTGACCCATACTGATTTACTGTCACTTAGGGGGAATTATGCCTAAAATCGACACCAAACATCTCCCTGTGTTTGGTTTTTTGCTTTTTGTTTTCAAGAAAAATAGTAACATTGTACTTCAAAACTTTCTGAATAAGCAATTCAACGACAGCCTTCCAGTGGTATTTATTACCTTTAAGATGCCTTGCCATGCTACAAGAGCAAGTGTCAATTTGGAGAATAGAGAATATGTTTCTTTGCCTTTTAAATCAAGTGTAAATGCTCTGTGTGGCCAAGATGTGCTTTTTCAAACTTCACACATCCATTATCAAACCCCAGTGTCTGTGTTGGCCATTTTCACGCTGATACATTACCAAAACACACCGTCAGCTGAGCAAAACAGAAACTGTAGCTGCTGGGTATAAAACCAAAATATTTTCCACTAAAACACTTTCACTTTGAGGATGCTGGTGCTTAAATACATTGTTTATTCACCTTGTTACTGTCTGCCAGGCTTCCTCTGGTGCCTCTCCCTCCACTGGCTCACTCCTGGCATGGCCTAACAGGAGGTTTCCCTTGATGAAGAAAGAAACAAAACCTTGTTTTCCCTCCTTCTTTCTTTCCCTGCCCTCAGCCCTTTTGCCTCCCTTCTGCGTTTTCTTGCCCCCAGGATAAATTTGGGCTAAATTCCATTAGCTCTGGGTCTGTCCCTGTCTGTTTGGTCCCACCGGTGACACATCCTCACCTCAGGACACCCCATCCATCCATCCCTCTCTTCCCTCCCAGCTGGACTCATGCCTCTCCCCAGCTTGGTGATGGTTCCCCTATAGAAACCCTCTGTGAGCTTTGCTCCATCAAATTCCTCATTTCACGGGCCCCACACGGCTGCCCTGGGGGTTTGGGCACCGCAGGTGACACGGGAACGCCTCCAGGTGGGTTTGGAATGTCTCCAGAGAGGGAAGCCCCACACTCTCCCTGGGGAGCTGCTCCAGAGCTCTGCCACCCTCAGTGTAAAGAAGTTGTTCTTCTTCTCGCTGAGGTGAAACGTCTCGTGTTTTGTGTTTACAGCCATTGCTCCTCATTCTGTTGCTGGGCACCGCTGAAGAGCCTGGCACCATCCTCTTGGCACCCCTTGGAAATTTTCATAGGCACGGATGAAATGCCCTCGCATCCCAGACTAATCCCAGCTCCCTCAGCCCCTCCTCAAAGGAGAACTGCTCCAGACCCCTCATCGCCCGCGGGACCCTCTCCAGCAGCTCCTTCTCTTCCTTGTCCAGAGGAGCCCGGACCAGGACACCGCACCCCAGACACACAGTTGGGGTGGCTTTTTCTGGGGGTGAGGTGTTCTCTGCCGCTGTCGTGCCCGTGCTGCGCTGCTCTTCGCGACATTACGGCAGCGGCAGCGGCGGCGGTGGCGGCGG
>VZTZ01001154.1:40445-79127 GCA_013400955.1 Drymodes brunneopygia
TTTTTTTTTTTTTTTTTTTTTTCTCTCTCTCCTTTCTTCATGCAGATATTAAATTTATTTCAAACCCACCCTCCATGATCGCAGCTGGCAGCGTGGTAGCAGCTGTGCAAGGCCTGCATCTGGGGAACACTAACACTTTCCTCTCCTATCAATGCCTCACACATTTCCTATCACAAGTTATCAAATGTGATCCGGTAAGTGACTCTTTCTCTCGGTTGATCTCCTGCGTTTAAAGGGTTTTTAAGAATTGAATGAATGAATGCCCTGCTTGCTGCACGGGAGCTAATCTGACAGTAAATCTTGGGAAAGGTCAAGCCTCAGAGTGGGGGTTCTCAATGTGCTCTCTTGTGCCCAGCCTTGCCTGTTTGGCTGTCACGATGCCCACTGATAATCTGTGCTGACAGTGGCACATCCAGCTCTGCTGTTTGGGAGAGGAGGAAGCCCTGCACAGATTTAGGACGTGGCAGAGGCTGTGTTTGCCTGGGGGTAATTAAACCAGGAGCCCCCTGAACAACAAAAACTTGGGGAATAAGACTGAGACCTTGTGGTATCTCTGACCTTATCTTTGACCATTCTTGCAGCCTTTTATTGTGCCAAGGGGTGTGAAAAAGCTCTTCTTGAAAGAGTTCTAATGATCTAATTTGGTTTATTACTGTGCTAGACCTGCACAGTAGCTGGTATTGAATTCCTTTTTGGAACAAATGCTTGTCCCACGACTTTCTGACAAGGTAGATGGTCCTCACAGGACTCTTCATTTTGCCCTGCAGCTTCCAGGAGATGCACATCAGTAACTAGTGAGCAATAAACCTTTCATGAGTGAATGGGCCAGGAAGGGAGCCTACAAGGAAGACCTAAAGTCAATGATCCATGTCATAATGGTGTGTGAAGTTGGGGCAGAGTTGAGCTTTGTTTTGTAACAATGTGGAAGACCAATAAATGGATGCTTTAAAAAGGTTCTTGTGAGGTCTCCAAGCACTGGACAATGAGTCAAATAAAGACAACTCTGTGGTTAGGGGCAGAATCTTGGAGATGCTCTTAAATTATTTTACATGTTAATAATCTAAATGCATAAAAAGCTGTCCCAGTCCAGCCACTGCAAAACTGGGTTTGTGTAACTGGGCTTTGTCGACAGGATTGAGGGATTTCTGGAAAGATGGATGCATGCAATTCATTATTCTCAAAAGAGTATTTTACTTTTGATAGACTGAGTGAAACAATTACTGACAAATGCAAAATCTCAGCTTGTTATTTTGATCGCCTGGACAGTGCCTCAGTACTGAGCATGTTATTTTTGCCACTTCCATAACTGCAGCTGAGGTAATGCATCGTGGAGCTGTTAAATACTCTGAGAGTCTGAAATGCTGAGTAGTCTAAGAAATGCTGAAGTAATGGGCTGCTCAGTTTGGTGTGCACGTGTGATGCTTTTTAGTCAGTTTGTGAATAATGCAGATAATTCCAGTGTGGGGTTGGCTGCTGTCCAGGGTGAGATGTTTGAAGCAGGTACTGAGGGAAAATACTTGCTATCTGTTCAGGCAGCATCTTGATTAAAATGTGATTTAACCATTCCTGATACTGGGCACTGCAGTGAATTCTCACATGGTGCAGAACAACAGCCTGTCCTTATGTGACTTGACTTAGTTGATGACTTAGCTCTTTAAAAAGAAAACAAAGTTGCTTTAGCAAGAAGGAGGATTTTTGATTGTTTCATTTGAATTGTCCAGAGTCATTGCAAGGCAACAATCTGTTTCACCTGAGCTTGGTTAACCAGCTTGTAAAGGAAGTAACTCCCCTCCAGCTTCCAGTGCTAAATACATTTTTGCTACAGAAATTTAGCATCAGAAAGTCCTGTGTAAGTACAGGTGTATTGTTGTGTTTGGAGGGGAATAAGGGAACAGCAACTTCCACTGCAGCTGTTCTGAGAGAGAAATCTGCTTGGTTTCATGCAGAGCATGATTGCCCTGCAGGGAGGCTTTCCCAAAATCCCAGTCCATGGAACCCAGGGTACCAAATGCCATTCCTGCTGCCCCATTTCACTGGGATTTGTAGGAAGTGTGTTATGCCCCAGAGATGGTTCCCCTTGTCAGGGAACCTGTTTTCTATTGGAATGTTGAGAGCAGGGCTGGTGTTCCCCTGATGATCTGTTAGCTGGAGCAGCAGGTCTGTTGGATTTCAGGTTACGTAATTGCACTTTTTTACCTTTAGTCTCAAAGAAAGCTGAATCTAAAGTAAAATGAATATCACCTGATTAGAATTCCTTTATGGTTCATGTTTATATGTTGGTAGGAGTCCAATTTCCCATTTTGCCTTTGATCAGGGGTAATTAGAAGTCAGATAATCATAATTAGAAGTCTTGGGCTGTCTTCCATCATTCTATTCTTGACCCCATCATCCAAACAGATGGAATTTTACCTGACATTCATTTCCAGGCCAGAAATTTGCTGAACTAGATTAGATTGGGTCTCCATGCTGTCTGTTAGTGCATTGGAATTCGTCTCCTGCCTGCCCCTTCTCAGAGGCACCTTCAAACATGTGCTTGTTATCCAGAACGGGTCAGGCAGGAACAAAGGATTTCCAAGCAGTTCCTTTTTTGTTGTTGTTTGTTTCCTTTCCTTTCTGACCCTGGAGCCTGATCATGTCCACTGTGTCTTGAAGGTATTTGACCACATCAGTTAAGCTAGCAAGTCTTTTTTTTTTTTTTTTTTTCTTTTCTTTTATTTTTTTCACTGAGGAGCTTAATTAATCCAGGAAGGGTTTATGACCTTGAACAAACTGTGGGCATTGAAAATTTGGGTAGCGAAGCAGAAAAGTTGTTGGGAGAAGTTATCAGAATAATGCACAAGTTTTGTATTTGCTTTTCAGTGTTGGGAGGTACTGAGAATGAAAACAGCTTTGGTGAGGTTGTTCACAGTGAATTTTATGTTTTGCAATTATTTTTTTTTGCTGGCTCTAATGCATTCCTACAGACAGACAATTTATCTAATAGTCATGTGAATCAGACATGGACAAAATGCCTTAAAGAGTAAAAAATTATTTTTCATTCAACTGTAGCTTAATACAGTCTGTTCATAATAAATTGTAAAGATTGTTGTTAAAAAATGCAGTTACAGCATGCTGCACTCTGAGAATTTTAAATGAAAAAAAAATTCTGTGGGCAAAAAGTACTTTTAAATTACATAGTCCTACGTAATAATTCCTAACTGGACTCCAGAGGGAGAAGAATAGGTATTTACAGAAATTCTTTTGAGTGGTTTTAGTTTTCAGAGCTCAAACGTGCTATATGCAAGTAGTCAGGACTAAAAAAAAAAAANAACAAAAAAAAAAAAAAAAAAAAACCAAAAAGTCCCCAACAAAACCCCCCAAAAAATCCCCCCCCCCCCAAAAAAAAAAAAAAAAAGCCACCAAAACAAAACCCAAGAGGGTTCATTTTGCTCTGATAAATAAAAATGCTTTCAGTTTGGAACCCTGAATGTGCTAGAAGAGAATTGTCTTTGGGAAAAAGAGGAGGTGGCTTTGTGAGGCCAGGAATACCTAAAGCTGGTGTGCTCCTTTTTAACACGTCTGATTCCAAGGGGGAGCCTTCCAGCCAGGATTGATCCATCATATCTGGAGGAGGGCTGGGTGCAGGGACCTCATAGAGACCTTATTGTGGAGAACAGAGGTATGCAGGAGCCAGAGGCATGATGACTTTAGGATATGAGCCGTTTCTTTTTGTCATTTAAAATGCTGTGTGTCTCTGTCAAGAGGAAATATTACACTAGGGTTTAAACCAGGAAAGGTCATAGGTTATGTGTTTTCAGTGAGCTGTAACTGATGGTCTGATCTGCTTAGAGGTAGGATTAACCTCCCTCTCTCTCAGAAAGGACTTGCAGGGAATTGTTTGCTTGGGTTTCTAATCTTATTTTACCCCAAATGCCGTGTGCCCTTATTGGTGGCAGAGGAGATTCTTGTGGTAGTGGAATCAGTGAAAAGCTGGTAGATCACACAAGAAGCCTCTGAATGAAGGCAGAATTGAAACTGGGAAATAAAGAAAACAGCAGGCAGGTCACCCTCTCAGGAAAACAACATTCATTCTCAGTCATGCACATCCTAACACTTTTGACGGCAATTTATCATGGAAGACTGGGTTCACCGCAAGGGCTAACACATGTCATAGGTTAAATCAAAAAAGGCAAGGCTGAAAGGAAACTTCAAAGTCCTTCATACACAGAGTTAAAGATGCTGGGGGGAAAAAAAGCTTGCGATTTTTGGTATAAAGATAAGGGTAAGCAGCGTGCTGGATGAGTTTTGGCAGAACGCTGTGGTGTGATTGTTTGGCCTGTTTTTAGGGCACCATTTCTGTGTGGCTGCAGAGGGTGCGCAGGCATCCACAACCTGCAGGAAGGTTGAGCCAAAAGGCTTTCTCCAGTTCTGGTTGCTGGGAATGTGATCTATCTCCTCGTGGTGTGGCTTAATGCCTGGGGGAAGTTGCCTTTCCCCACCACAGACAGGACCCTCCTTGGTGCTCTATGGCTTTTTTAATTCCCAGCAAGGCCTGTGCCCCCTCCTGAGCCCTCAGGAGGATTGTGTGCACATCAGCTTGGAGGAAACACTTTTAGAAGTGAGAGGAAAAGATCTGCCCCTGAGTGAGATTTCCAGGTGGATGTAGCACACAGAAAGCTTGGATGAACTCAGTAGTGCATGGTTAGGGAGGTGCTTCTGAGAGACCTCCCCATTTTGGGGTCCTACAGTCCCACTCCATCTCTGGAGAGGCTTTCAGAGTTATTTGAGCTGCCCACAGCTGGACATTGCAGCTTTGGGCATGGGCATCTTTCTTTTGGTAAAGAGCTATTTAATACAGGTTTGTTGCCCTTCTAGTTATAACCATAAAACCATTATTTTCTTAAAGAAAATAAATAGCTAATTTTGATATATTTTCCTACACATTTTCACGCACATATGCCAAAATAATTCATACTTCTTCTGAACGTATGTATGGCATTTCTAAGAACTTCCTATCATTGGAATTTACCCTGGGGAAAAATTTATGAGCAATGCTTTGAGAAGACTCTAGTGCTGAAGGATTCCTGGGGTAAAAGTAGAAATCACAGTTGTGATCAGTGGACTTGTACAGGAGTGTGAACAGCACAGGCAGAGAAGCAGCAGTACCAGGTACAACCTGCACAAAACGGGCTTGCCCATCCAATCCTTCTACTGCCAGGTGCTTCTCCTGCTCTTCCCACCCTGCTCTCCCAGATTACCTGAGAACATTTGATGCCTTTTTCCTGGTGTTAGGAAATAAAAGCTCAGGCAGGGTCAGAGGGTTGGGGGTCGTTTCCCTCGGTATTTAATAGGATCCCATTCGATGCTTCTGCTGTCCAGGTGGAACGCGTGGCAAAAGCCCCGTCCCCCCAGTCGACTGTACAATTAAAGCCCTTTCTCATTAGCATATCTAACTAGAGGGCCCAATAAGGGGCTAGGGTGGGCTAACTTCTAGTTTACAGAATCTGTCCTGCCAGGGGACCTTGAGTGCTTACAGCAATAGAATGTTTGCTCTCCTATCTCTACGTAGTTTCTGGGGTGTTTGGTCTCCCATCCTACAGGACACCAAGGAACCAGGCTAAAGTATCACACCTAAAGCATCACAAGTGTGCATGCTAATACTTGTGAATACAGTGAACTGTGTAAGAGGTATTTAAGAGAAAAGGCAAAAAACCCTTCAGGTATCACATTCCCCTTGCTTTGTCAAGAAACCGCGTTTTCGCCTGTGATCTTGCTAAAGGACTCTTGGGTCTCTCTCTCTCTCTCTCTCCCCTTCCACTGCACCCTGCTGCAGGATTGTTTACGAGCCTGCCAAGAACAGATTGAGTCCCTCCTGGAGTCCAGTCTACGCCAGGCACAGCAGCACAACGTGTCTTCAGAAACAAAGACTGTAGAGGACGAAGCAGACCTCTCCTGCACACCGACCGATGTGCGAGACGTGAACATTTAAAGAGAACTCCTCCTTCCCCAATGGATTTGCTTGGTGACAAAAGCAGACAAAGAAAGGGCATCTGAGAAGGAATCAGCATCAGGATCTCCCCCCCCAGAAACCCTTTTCTCCAGGACATTTTTATACCAGAAGGGAAAACCAGTCTTTGTTATATTTTTTTTTTTCCTTGCTCTGTCTCCCTTCCATCTGTGACTTCAAACAAACAAATAAACAAAAAATACCCCAAAAACTGTCTTAAAAAAAGAAAAAAATAGTATTTGCATTACCCCCAGGGGTTTGTGCTACAAAAATAGAGGATTTTATACAATAATAATCAACTAGTTTTTATATTAAAGTGTTCTTGTCTGTATGTTGTAAAAATAGGCATTAACACACGAAATGTCTCCAGGGGAGGTATTAGATTTGATTTCTTACATATAAAACAAACCAACCAACCATTTTTAAAGTAGAAGAGGGTTTTTTTTTTTTAGATAGTAAATGAAATATTCTTTTTCTTTAAAAAGCATAGCTTTAACGCAGTTCTAGGCTTTTCTGTATCTTGCTTGCTTATGCATTTAGTCACTTTATAATTCATCTGTAAATGTTTATTTTATTTCCTTAGGTTTTTTTTTTTTATCCTCTTCACCTTATAAATGGTTAACGTAACCCATAAGTTAGTGTATGTTAGTATGCAGCATTATTATATGTTAATCTTTTTTATTTTTTTTTTTTGTGCCTGTGGATTGCCTGTGCATTGAGGCATTTGTAGGGTTCCAGCTTAGCATGGTTGGGAAAGGCCATTGTACTACTCATACAGTACCTTTATTATAAAGAGAAACTCAAATAGTGACATAATATATTATATTTTTGTAATCTTCCTATTTTTGTAGTTACCTGTGTAAAAATTGCTGGTCTGACCCCACAGATACTCAGCCTAACTATGGTCAGGTTCAATCCACAGTTCAGTCTTTTATTATTTTTTTTTTTGCGTTCGTTCGTAATATTCTAAAACCATTCCATTCAAAGCACTTTCAGTCCATTAGATATAGGAAATACATTCTTTTATTGTGTGGGAATTTTTTTTTTTTTCGTTTGTTTGTTTGTTTTTTTTAATGGAATGGTTTGGAAATTATATAAAGTGCTTGTTGGCAAACTTGGAATTGCAAGGCAAGTGCATTTAACTATGGTGTTAGAGGAGAGGTGATTCTTTTTTTTCCGAAGGTTGTGTTCCAGTGAGAGGTAATTGCATTCACAAATTGCCAGGATATCTTCCTTTCCTTTTCTATAGAAAAGTTTGAAGTTTAGAATCCTTTGGTGCCAACTCATCTTTATAAATTTAGGGGCCTTAAAGGTTCACAGATAGGACACATAGTTTTAAGGATTATCGCTAGATTATTTTACAGCTGAAGGTTTTTAAACACTAAAATATATAATTTATAGTTAAGGCTAAAAAAAGAATATTTATTGCAGAGGATGTTCGTAAGGCCAGTATGATTTGTAAATTAATGCAATCGCCCCTTTTGAAAAAGAAAATCTTTCTACCCTTGATGTTGCAGTTCTAACCCAGCTTATTAAAGCAAAAAAAAAAAAAAGGACACGCTTCAAAGAACAAACCCAAAACCAAGCAGTCTATTTGGCCCCTGCCTATACATTTTCAAAAGCAGTCTAAGCATGAAAAAACGCCATAGTTAATAGATATGAAAATTGGAGTACTTGAAAGAAGTTTTTATTCCAGTATATGCCCCCCTTTGGTTTTTTTTTTTATTATTATTTAGCTACAAATAGAAAATTTGCACATCTTGGCTATGTATCTTTTTTATTATTATTTTAGAAAGTAGCTGAAGGGACGTGGACATAGCTGTTGAAGTTGATGCTCGAGGAGAATGTGATGGTGAAATGTATGTGAGAAAAAACTGCCGCTAAGGTGTTGATTGTAAAAAAAAAAAACAAAACAAAACGACAACAAAAAAAAAAGAACAAAAAAAGGAAAAAAGATAAAAAATTCAAAAGATTAAAAAAAAAAAAAGAAAAAGATAAGAGAAAAGGAGTGGATGCTCCGTTTTTATTGAGCTGCTATGGATAAATTCCCAGCATGGTTTGAAAAAAAATTAACATTGCTTTTCTGTATCTTTGTCATTGTGTTTTGCTGCTATTTTGTGGATCAGTTTTTTTTTTTTTTTTGTTATACAATGTCATATACTGCCATGTAATAGGTTTTAATTTTCTCATAGAAAATTATATTATTGACAACATTTTTTTTTGTAGATTTTTTTTTTATGTGATCAATTTTTACTTAATGTGATTACTGCTCTATTCCAAAAAAAGGTTCCTGTTTCACAATACCTCATACTTCAGTTACCCGTGTCTAGACCAGGTTTTGATGTTCTTACAGTGCCTCATATTTCTACTGCAAATGGAAATGCATCGAACGTTGCTCTGAATGGGTCTCTGCATTAATTTAAAAACCAGCAGACATTTCAGAAGATCAAGTAATGTCAAGGGTTGGTTGTTTCTTGGTTTTGGTTTTTTTGGGGTTTTTTTTTTGGTTTTTTGTTTTTGGGGGATTTTTTGTTTTGGTTTTTTTGGTTTGGTTTTTTTTTTTTTTTTGGTTATGCATTTTATAAAGCTGGATTCTTTGTCTGATCTGGGGTTTATTATCATAGTAGTTTTAAGCTGTGTTATTAGCCACATTGATATATGAAAGGTGCATTATAATATAACTCTTGTGTACCACCTGATGTGCTTCCCCCTCAGCTGGGACACATCATTTGGTATGTAGGTTATCTTCTGGAACTCTAAGTATTTCGTGTGTTTAATCTGTTATGATATACTAGGGGTTTTTTTGTTTGTTTTGGTTTTGGTTTTATTTTTGTTTTTTTTTTTTTAATTATAGCATAATGCTAATTTAAAAAAAGCCTGTAAATCTCATAAATAAGCCAGCTAACAGAGTTGTATGCCGAAGAATAATCTAGCTGTTGCCTGTATGCTGCTAAACCAAAACAGAATTAGAACTCATTTTGAGGCAAATGCAGTTAAGATCCTACATAATGCATAAATCAGCATTGCAATGCTACCAGCAGTGGCAGGACCCAGGAGGACTGGATACATTCTGTCCAAATTTCAGGAACATTTCTTACTGCTTACCTCATAAAAACACTTCTGTTCGTGGCATCTCTGTGTCTCTGAACCAAACATGATTATTGAGTTTAGTGCTTGTTGGTTTTTATTATGTGTTACACTGAGTGGCAGTGTGTACTGCAAATTTCTTTTAAAATATTGTATGTACTGAAAAAGGCCAAATCCAGATAAGTGGGTTCACGTGCCAACAGAGATGCTTTATTTGTCACGTTATTATAACAATCTGTAGTAAGCAAAAGGAATTCAGATTTGTACATTTTTATATTGTACTTATTGGCATCACTGGTCTGAAATGCACATTTTCACCAACAGACCTGTAACAGACAAGTTTCCAGCAAAAAAAAACTAAAGTCTAGAAATAAAATTGGTAAAACCCAACTGCTGTCATCTTTTAATTTCCTTTTTTTTTTATTTTAAATTGCCTTGAAAATGCTGAATGGTCATAACTTCCCCAGTGCAGTGAGTAAAGCACATGACATTTTCTAGGTTTGACTCTCCACATTTTAAAAACTGAAGACCTTTTGTTGTTATTTTAGGAACTGTGGGTGTTTGGAGCCATGGGTAGGTGACTGCCTGGCCTGTCACACCTTGTCTTTCTAAAGAAGCAAAAAAAATTTTTTTTTCTGCCTATTTTTTATCATCAGAGGAAATTAGTCAGAGCAAAATGCCCTTTTGTGGTTCATGTGAATAAAGGGTGAAAGAGAGTAGGTGTTGGACAGCACAGAGTGCTTGCTCCTGTTTTCTCACCAGTGGAAGGTTTTGTGTCCTAGAAGACCTTTACAGAAGACAGTTGGTTTTAAAAGCAGTTGGTTAAACTGCCTCCTTCTCTGTGCCTTCCCCTCAAACACAGCTTTGGCATCTTACAGCTAAGATAATAGGGAGTAAACCTGAAAAACATGAAAGCCTACTGAAAGTGTGTTAAAAAAAGAACTGCACCTAGAAGGACAGGAGTTAGGTATTATTACAAAGTAAAATGAGAAAAAAATTGTCACCTGTGTTCCAATTCCCATTCCAAGATTATCTCTGAAAATGGGGGATGCACATTGTCAATTATCATTTTCAGAGCTGAACACAGCAGAAACAGCTTATTTTTAGTGGAGATGGTAAAGCTTATAACCCATGTATTTGATTATCAATTTATCATGTGGAATTATTTCAGCCATAAAAAAAAATCATGTTAAAGGCCAAGAGCTTGTCCTCCCTGTCACGAACTCGAAATTCAGTATCTGCCTCCTGAGTTTCCCACTGACTAAACTTCACATTACAACTGATTCTGTGCAGCGGGTGCAGCACAGGAAATGAAAAATGAAACTCCAGAGCGAACTTGGAGCGTGTTCATCGTTGTCTAGTGCAGAATCAGCTTCTCTCAGGAGTCACCACGAGATGGGAAACCACCTGCACCAGAAGAATCCCAGATGAGCTTGGATGAGCTTGGTGGTTTCCCAGCCATTTCAGGCAGAAACCTGAGGCCTGTGTGGCGTGCTGTGAAATCCCAGCTGAGGTGGGTGAGATGAAAGCAGCACAAACGTGCTCTGGTTTGTCCCGTTTGAGATGGGCAGCTCCTCTGGAGCTCCTGGTGAGTGACACTGGGAGGTGTGAAACACTGAAAGGTGACCTGAATGAAACTCATGGGGACTTCAAAAAGACACCAAGCCAAAGCTTACATTGGTCTGGGCCAAAAATGATTCATTTTCCCCAGCATATTAAAAAAAAACCCCCACAACCCCAGAAAGAACAAATAGCTTGCTTTTGTATGGCTGATGGCTCACCCCTCTGATTTTAAGTGTCTGAAAATCAAGTGAAGACACACTTAGGGGATCTTGACCTCTGACAAAAATCTTGTGCTGATAAAAACATTACAATGATTCAGTGAGAAATGTAAACCTGTGCTTGGTTGAATGTGTTAAGTAGGTTTTGCCATTCCTATCTCTTTTATAAACTCTATTAAACTGACTTAGTGTTGTGACTTAAGTCATAAGTGACATAAGTCAAGGTTTAAGCCCACATAGTCAGCTCTATAATTTACATTTTCCTTCTCCTGAACGCCATCTCTAAATGCAGACTCCTGAACTTGAATGTTGAGTGAACTGTGCCAGTATTACTCACATTGCAAAGGGCAGAAAGACAAGAATGTGGCAAGAAAAACAATTTACTATAGGCTGTAAAAAAATATGCATGTTCAGCTAGGCTGTGCTGTAGCTTATTAAAGGGAAAAAACTACTGTATTTTTTTGCGTCAAATTGAGACATGTACACAGAAAAACCTCCAACAGACCTCCCAAAAACCTCCCCAGTTCCATTGCTGAATTCAGGCCACTTGACAGTCTTGGACCTTTTATGAACACTTAAATTGAAATGCTCTTTATTAAAGAATAAACAAGATCTAGTAAATGTAAAAACTCATAATCCACTTGCATTCAAGCACAGTTGGCATTTTAAGTGATAGAAAACTCCAGAAGATAGAGAAAGAGAAGGTTGGAGCTGTTGTTTTCTAAGAGTCACAGGAATGACCCATGCACATGGACAACATACTCTGAAATTCCTACAATGGGACAATAAAGCTATAAATGATGGCATTTTAATGAATTCCTGTCAACATCATTTTATGGGAAATGTATCTTTTCAGACAAACAAGGTACTTTTATAATCCCACAAATATAATTGCTTGTAATAATTGCATTGGCACGGCCAGCATAGATTCCCATGTGGCTTCTGACTGAATTCCACACAATATTCCAATCAAGTGATGAGAAAGGGATTGCAAATTAGCCAATGGAGTTGCACTGATAATGTGAGATTCACCAGACTTCTGATTTTGTTCATTCTGGCCAAGCAGGACCAAATTTAGGAAGGCCAAAGTTAGCCTTCTGCTTCTTGAATGTGATAAACATTTAAGAGTGAAAATAGAAACAGTTCCTTGCTGGTCCTGTAGCACCTGCAGAGCCCTACCTAGACCTGTCCTCCTTTCTGCCTGAAATTATGTGACTTTTAATACCTGCTCTTTCAGTGTGAAGAGTGGGTATTAAAATGTCACATAATTCAGGGGATTCACCAAGTATTCACAGGCATCATTTTCCTGAGGGCTCTTGCATGAAGAGGGAATTACTGGCAGAAAGATCCTGTGTCCATGGCAAACTGGGAACAAGGCACACAGGCATCATCTTTACTCTGTGGGGGCCCTGCCTGGCAAGAAGAAGAGGGCAAGAGGAGCCTCCTCCCCATGAGGTGTGGAAAAAGAGAATGGCCTGGGAGTCCTTGTGCTGACAGACACATGGAACAAGAACTGGCTAAGAGGGCAAGGCCTCAGGGCTGGAGAGAGCTCCAGGTATGGATCCTTAGCATCACCACAAACACCACACCAAAGGAGGAATTGTGACATGCAGGGGCCAAGCTCCCAGCCAGGACCTGACACATGGACTGGCCAGAGCAGGAATCCTCCTCTGGATCTGTGTGGGGAAGGGAGGTGCAGAGCTCTGAGTCATGCTTGTAGCATGTGCATCACAGAATGGAAACTGCTACCCACTCACCCTTCCCCGCTGAGGAAATCGATTTTAGATTCTGTGTTGCTGAGTGGTTTTGTTCCATCACAGCAGCCCTGTGCCACTCGGCTTCATCCCCTCACAAGCCCTACTCCAGAGATGCCCACTCTCCTGTGACAGCCACCGTGTCATGGTTTGTGAGTGGGATGTCACTGGGAAGATCAGCAGCAGTCTCCAAGGAGCAGTGACCTGGTGTCCTGAGCCACTGCTCTGATGGCAAACTGTCTGCAACGGGCAATTGAGCTTTTTGATGTTTCATTTCTCCCCTCTGTTAGATTGTATCACTCCAGATTGTTCAAATACTGGGTATGATTTTTGAACAGCTTCCTTTCCTCCCTGAACACCCACAGGGCAAAGTTCTTTACATTTGGCTGTTTTAAATATGAAGAGCAGACCTTCAGCCAATGTAGGTTGTTAGATTTCAGAAGACATCATAAATTTTTTACTCATAAGCAAACATTATTTCTGGTAAGTGTAATACATTTATTCTGTGGGTTTGACTCAATATTTCTGTAGCCGTTTCACTCACTGACTCTGTTTTATTCCTTTTACATGACACATCCATCAACCACATATTTTTTAGGTTTCTCTTTCCGTGGAGACCCTCGGACTGCAAAGCATCAGAAAGGTTCTTCCCTTATAGATAGGATTTTCCAATGTCAGTGAAAGAAGTTTTATCTGCCTTCACCTTTGCATTACAGTGCTCAGCAGTGCTGCAGAGTCAAACAATGCAAAGCCCCACACATTTGTGGAACGTTGTTTCCTCCCCACACAGCTTTCCAACCACCTAAATATTCCCATGTTTTCAAATCTCTCTGTAAACCTGCCCAGTGTGCTTTCAGGAATCTCTCTCTCTCATGTTTCTGCTGAAGGAGTATTTCAGGCAAATCACAAGGCAAGGCTCCTTGAAAAAGTGTCTCTATGTTTTTTCTTTAACACCATTTGTTTCTTTCTCATTAGTTTGAGGAATAATGATGCTACTGGATTTTTCTGAAAGTTGTCCTCCTCCTACTGCAAAAGAGAACTTAAAAGAACACTAAGACATAAAACGATAAGAAGCCAGATTCTCAAAATGTGATTCTAACAAAGTACCTATGGTGAAAGCAGGTTAATGAACTCCCAGATTGTGGCCCCATCATTCTCTACCTTACTCAGGTGTTCTGGCTATGACACATCAAATGATGCCATCATCCATGTGGCTTTAGCTTTCCAGTGCACTTGACCACCTGCCCCACAACCAAGGTGTCCTCAGGAAGGAAATACACTGCAGACAAAACCCCTAAGTCTGCTTAGAAAAGATAATTCTGTTCTGTCTGTTCTTAGTCTCAGAGAAATTTGTTTTTCACTTGTATTTCACTGTCAAGTGCTTATTAACAGTAATTTCTGTGTGTGTTTTTAACAGAGGTAAATGGGGTCTCAAAAATTCCATGTCTGCACATACATTGTAACAAAAAAAAAAAAAAAAGCCAGTTTAGAGAACAATGTAGGCATGTGTTTTTAAACTACTGTTCGTGCAGTCTGGTCAGGGCTGTGTGACACAGTATACAGTGTTTTGTCATCCAAGGAATGTCTTTGATCAAGAGTTTATGCAAGAAGAAAAAAAAAAGCCATGAAACCCTAATCCGTTCCCACAGTCCAGTAAACGTGAGCTGGACAAACAGTGGACAATAGCAGCAAAGCTTGCTGCTGGAACAATGGCTGCAACTAAAAAAATTAAAGGGTTGCTGACTCACAGTTCCTACTATCAAGAAAGATTCCACACAGTGTTGATTATCCCCCAGAATCCTGAAGATGCTGAAGGTTGTAAAGTGTTGAGAGAAAGCAGTGAAATAGGGGGCTAAAAATCAGAAATGAAAGCCAGTGACAAATGCTGGTGTTGATTCTGTCTGGTGCACAGTCAGGATGCAGGGACTGAATAATCAGCCTCCTTTCTGCTGAACATTTTGCTAAAATAAACTCCAGGATTTTGTTATGAACAAGTATCAGTTACATTCTTTCAGACAGGAGGCCACTATTTCAGATGTTACCCCAAACAAATTCTGCCCAACTGTAATACAGCTTTCCAATTTTTCCAAGACACAAGTTTTCTGCTATTTCTTATTCCCATTCAGAAATCTTCCCAAAACCAGATACACAGAATGCTGTACTAGTGCTCAATTAGCTATGGTTATAAAATAGGATAAAATAATTGAAAACATAGTGCAGCAAGCTCCTTTGGAATCAAGTGACACAATGCCTGGGTTTTGTTCACCTTTCAGATATTCCATGGATTTAGGATGTCTCCCATGTTTCAGAGGAGCTTAGTGACCACGTCTCCTTCCACCTAGTAGTGCATCATTTGATAAGCAGTACTAAAGAATTCTGGGATGGAAAATGCTGAAAAAATTTAATCACTACACTTAGGGAATAAACACTCCAGTGATTAAGGTGGGAGCATTCACAGTGTGATGCCAAAGAGATATTCAGGTTAGCTGCAAATCAACTAACTGTGCAAGCTTTCAAAATAGCTGATAAAATTTTTATTATTATTTTTATTATCACCTCAGGCTAGGCTGGTCCAGTGATTCCACACCCTGGGACACACTGAAGAGCTTCAGCAGTGCATTGCTCCAGTTGGCCTTCACACATCACCCCCAGACACCACAACTTGCAACTGAAAACCTGCTGAGAACTCCTCTCCCACCTCCCAAATCCCTGTGTTCCCTGGTGATACATCCACTTCTGTGGGAATGTCTACTGTCACAACTTTATCCATTAAAAAAACAACTCTGGCAGACTGTAAAATGAGAATCTTCATGGTTACTTGCCAAACTATGAAAGCTGAAGTTTTAGGCTGCAATTAGACCAGAAGCCATGGTTGTAAGAAGTTGCAAAGGGCACTACTCAAAAGGCACCAAGAATAGAAAGAATTACAACATTTCCAGAAATATTAAGTTCTTACTCTAATGCACTGTGGAGTGTTAGGTGCAGGCAGACTTTTGACAGAGGGATCTCCCTTTATCCCAATGCAGGAAGTTGTATTTCCAGCCAAAGTGTAAATAAGCATCCACAAATACAGGGCAGGCTCAAACTCTCTCTTGCATCTCTTCAAAAACCAAAACATATGGAAATTTTGATTTACTGGAAAATTAAAACCCCTAATTTAACCTCACGTGTAAATTATCACAACCTTGTTGCAGAAAAACAGAACAGGATTCAACTGAGCCAGAGTACCTCTGTAGGGCTGGTTTTGAAACAAACAATTGCACACTCAGGTTCTTTTTTTTTCTGATTTATTTCACCCATTTCTGTTGATCACAGATATTCATTCAAAGCTGGAATCGATCACCTTCAGTACAGCTGACAAGAAATGGAAAGGAATTTGCTTAATGAAGACAGAACAAGAGTTGTGCTTAGGAACTTTACCAAATGGGATTCAAAGTTTATTTCTCTCTGCTGATGCCTCAAAATTCACTATTTCTTGTATTCATCACACGTTGCAGAAAGGAAAATTACAACTCTTCTGGATTGCAGTGACTTCAGCAGCCTAGAAATAATGAGCTGTGTATCCACCTTTTAATAAAATTCCATATTCCACAGGCTCAGCTGAGAGATGATCATGAGGAGACAAAACAAGCTAGAACACAGTCCAGGCAAGTCAAAAATTGGTGAGTGAAATGTTTCAAACATTCCTCCCTAACTACTGTGCTATAAAAGTAGGGGTGGTGAATGCATACAGAGATATATTTTTAAGTCTTCCTTCTGCAAAATTTCAAACTTCTTGGACAATCAGCACCAAGCCACAAACTCCATGCCCTGCTTTATTAATAATCAATATCATCATGTACAAGGTTGCATATTTTTTTATATCTTTGTGACTCAGCCTAAGACAAATGAATATTCTTGATGTAACCTGGGCTTTAACTCCTTAGCTGTAAATCACACATAAAAACACCTCTGCAGAATGTTGGGAATGTTCCACTGCCACAGCCCTGACTATCACAGAAACCCCCACACCTCACTGCAGGAAAGAAAAAAATTGGCACTAAAAGCACACAACTAAATAATTTTGAATTGTACCTCATTTAATAATCCAAATCAGGCCCACACAGAGTGTGAAACAGCAGATATACAGAAAAAGATTCATGGAAGACGAGACTCCATCAGTGTGTACACACAAATGAAATTTAATTAAAGACCTAATTAAAGAATTAAAGACCTAATAGATAACCCTAAACTTGGTACATGCCAGCTGGGAATCCTGGTTGATACAATACTTACAGTTAAGTATGTGTATATACACATGTATTTATATAATAATTTATTATAATATTATTTTATTAAAAAGAAAACTAAAGCAACACAAGAAAATTAGCCACCAACCACTTTTCCAAAGAGCAATCACCACCTGGCTGCCAAAGACCCTTTCTCTCCTGAGTGGAACAAAAATAATTGTGTTTGATACAATCTCTGGAGCAGCACCTTGGATTATCACTCACACTTCTATTAAACAAATGCTCCACCTGGAGCTCTCACAACCCTGCCCTTGCTTTTACAACACATTTGTGCAAATGAGGAAACAAGTACAAATGAATCCTACCTCAGTGGTACTTCATTTGAAAGAAATTCTCCACATAATTAGAATTATCATGAGTGAGTATGTTCTGAACTACTTTAACACTTTCACCTACACAAATATTTGTGAGCCATGTATCCACTAGATGGCTCTGGCACTGCCTGTGTGTATCAAACCTCACGTGTAAGACAATTAAACAAACAAAAAAATCCTCAAATTTGTCTTCATGAGGCTGCACTGTGCCATGCAGGCAGAGGCAGACACACCCAGGGTACAGCTGATAACAGAACTCAGGAATTCCTCCCATAACTGGAATGCAAAGACATCCAGTAACCCCAGCCAAAGCCTGCTCCAGGTATTTCTCCTCAACTAACAGAGTTAAATACTTGCAGCTGGCAGCATCCATTGGGCTGGAATGACACTAAAGGGGTCACTTTTGAAGGTTGGCACATAAAAAGCTGGTCTGTGTAAGAGGTATTAATGCATACAGTCAATGAGAATCACAGCTCTTCTGGCACTCATGTTTATCTCACCCACCATTTAAACTGAGAATTTCCTGGGGTTAGATTTTGTCAGGTTTGCTCCCTTCCCCCTGTCAGTCTGCAAAACTATTGGAAAATCCAGGTGCAAACTCCATGTTCTGAGCAGCTATCTTCATCCTTCTCCTCTGCATTCTGACCTCCTTTGTCTTTCCATCCTCTGCCCACAAAAATCTTTCCTACTGCAAAGTCTGCAGGGAATTGATTTTATTTTCCTTCACCTCCAGCATCTACACATAGTGTAAATTGAATGATCTGCATACACAGAATTTTAAGTAACAGACATCCTTTAAACAAGGAAACTGTGCAAATGCTTGTTTTCTTTTTGAGGAGTTGATTTATCAGTAAAAGACTAGCAAAGAATTAAAACAAGTATTTCTATTTTACAGATTTACACACTGTTGTGTGTAATATCCTAAATAATACTTGGAGATAATAAACGTTAAATTACATTGCAAGTCCAGTAATTTTCCCTTTCCCCTTTAACATCTCTTCACTGCTTTGATTTTTTTTTAATATAAAAGTAGAGAAACACTTTTCCAGTTCTGTTCTGTTAATGTTTTTTTTTTCTTTGGTCATTCACGCTTATCTTCATCTGTTGCATTCAAAATGTTAGTGAAGATCTCTCAGTACCAGTTCTAAAATCAGACTGAATATTGAGCATTGAACAAACCTAAAAAAGAATACACAGAAGTGTTTCAAAGGGTCTGTTTTCCAAGAAGAATGTTCAACAAAACTCCCAATTATTCCATTTCTATTCTTCTGGTCTCACTTGTAATTCAAATTATCAAAGATTATTCCCAACTGGCCTTCTAAAGAATATTTTTTCCTTTATTTTGCATTTGTTATTGTTTGTGGAATTTTCAACTATCAAGAATTTTCACTTAATTTATTTCACTTCAAGTATTTTGCTATGATTTCAGAAGGGGAACAATAACTGCTTCACACAAATACTGTGTTTTAAAGTGACTTTAGAAACTAACCATCTTCAAAAAATGAATTTATGTGCTAAAATAACAACTGAATCCTACAAACCTGTTTAAATTTTCCTCTGATTTTTTCCAGATCTTCTTGCAGCTTATCATAAGTAGGGTCTGCATATGGGAATTTCTGAATCATCCCTATCAATGAATGCAGAGCCCTTAACTTTTTGCTAGAAAAAAAAGAGAATCAAATCAGAACAAAATCCAGTGATCCTCACACAGGAGTTTTCATAATTTATCAATATGAAAATTATATTAATGTATAATAATACAGAGCATAAAACTCAACCCTCCATCCTTCTTTAATTCAAATTCCCCCATTTAGCTCATTGTCAGGTGTGTCCCATACATATTTATGAAATTATCCAAACCAGGAATTATTCCAAATTGGGAATTAAGCACAACTGACAAACTTAAGGTTTCCCTTTCAACTTACCAGTCCAAAGTTGAGAAATATTCAAGAATCAAGAAAAATATTGTATAGATGACTAGGCAAAATGAAGAAATGCAACCAAAAAGGTAATTCTGACAGACAGATGAACCAAAACTGGACAGAAAGAAAAGATATGAAGAAAACAATGGAAGTCACAGCAAAATGACTTTTAGCCTTTTTAACCTCACCTGTTCTTTTCATCTGTGCATTTCTGGAGCAGACAGTGCCAGGTCAGAGCAAACCCAAGGTAGCAGCCAATCTAAAATGAATTTAAAAGAGAATCATGAGGGAAAGAAAAAACCCCAGCAACACACAGCACAGACAGTGCAACAAAACTAAAGCCCTACACTGTATCTCACTCTTCAGGAAACTAAACTCTGGATACACAAACATGTTTCCAAGCTGGAAAGGCTGACGAGTCTAAAATTATCCAAGTCACCTTCTCACCTGATGTCTGTAATCCTGCCTCCCTCTGCAGCTTTCCCAGTATGAGCAGATCAGAGCACTCCCCTCTTATCATCTGTCCAGGGCCATTTTGTACAAAACCATCCAGCTCTGGAGGCTGCTGGTTGGCATTGTCATCCTGGAATTATGACAAACTGGAGCTGGCCCTGTCGGACAAGATGAGGAGCCTCCAGCCCCTGAATTCCCAGGAATGGTTATTGATCCAGGCATGCCAGCACACACAGCTGGCTCCATGTGTGGAAGAGGAACAGTGCCACAAACCCTCACAGCATCAGAATTGACAAAGAGTGTACAAGATACACAGAACTGCCTCTTTAAGCCTCAAGATTCCATGCTTTTCCCCACGCTGAGCCACAGCAGATGGAGGGGGAGCCTTTAGCCATAAGTTTAGGGAAAAAGGTACATACAGCAAATAAGCTCAGAAACCACCAGCACATCTCCTGAACTCTCCAGATCACAACAGCACCTTTAAAGCAGTTTTATGGGTCCTTCTGGACACAGACAAAGCAGTGAAACACAGCAGGCTGCAGCCTGAAGGTTTCTGTGTGGCTGTCATTTCCCTAGTGCCCAGAAGGCTCCAGCCCTGAGGCGTTTCCCCATTTACCTCCGAGCCGATGCTGGCTCCCTGCAGTGCTCCGTGCCTCCTGCCCTCAGCCAGCCCGGCCTGGCTGCCCTCTGCAAGCCCCTCCTGGTAGCCCTCCCCGTGGAACCTGGGAATGCAGAACCACAGCTTTGTTATCCTCACGCTCAGCTCACGCTGCACACGAGCAACTCCAGGCAACAGAAAGGTGCGTCGCCTCTAAAGCTTAGAAACACCGCAGAAAATCGATTTAAATTCCAGAATCACGGGGTCATGTCGGGTGGGAGAGACCTCCAATATATCCAGTCTGACCTCTGAATGATCACCACCGTGTCAACCAGAGCAGAATCCTGAGTGTTACNCCCTCAGGGATGCTTTCCAGGCCCTGTCCCGCTATCCTGGAGCGCTGCAGGAGGCTGCGGTAACCCCAGGGCCAGAACCGGCCTTGCTGACCCTCACCCGCTGCTCTCGGCCCATCCATCCGGCCTGCCGGGGCCGGTCCCGCTCTGTGCTCAGACCAATTCCCTTGGGAGCCTGTCCCAGCGCCCGACCACGCTCTGGGTGAAGAACCTGTCCCTGATATCCAACCTAAANTCCTGAGTGTTACATCCAGCTGTTCACTGGACACCTCCAGAAATGGTGACCCCAGCAGCTTCCTGAGCAGCCCCTTCCAAAGCCTGGCAACCTTTTCCTCCTTATGTCCAANCGGTTCAGGCCGTCTGGCGCCGCTCGCTCCCTCACAAGGCGCACAGAGGCGAATTTACCCCGCCCTCCTCCCTCTTCCTCGCGCTCACCACCCGCCCCTCTTTCCCTGGCGTTCCCCTGGCAGCTCCCAGTGGGAAGCACAGGCACAGGGGAGCCGTGCGCTGCCGGGGAGCCCCTCCGGGGCCGCTGCAGGCTCGCTCCGTGCCCTCACCTCTGCTCGGCCATCACGATCCCATCGAACAGCTCCGCCATGGCGGCGCGGGGCACGCCGGGAGCGGACGGCGCGCGGGAGGGGGCGTGGCCTTCCACCGTCAATCACGCCCCCTCCGGTTAAGCCACGCCCATCCGCTCCGGCAGCGTGCGGCCAGCAGGGGGCGCCCGAGCGCCGCCACAGATCCTGGCCCGAGGTATCCATGGGGAAAGGTCGGTGTCCCAAAAATCCCACCCCGTGTCCCAAAAACCCCACCCTGTGCCTCAAAGCGTTGGTCCACACGCTCCCCTGAGCTCTGCCGGCCACTGCCTTGCGGAGCCTGTTCCCGTGCCCGACCACGCTCTGCGTGAGGAACCTTTTCCCGCTGTCCGGCCTAACTAAACCTGCCCTGACAAAACTGCAGGCCGTTCCCTCGGGTCCTGTCGCTGGCCGTGGAATGATAAGAGTTTGCACATCTCTCTCATAGAATATTGGCATCTGTGGCTTTCAAGAAGGGTATTTTTGGTACACGTGCCCACAGTTGTTCCCTATGAGGGTGCTGAGGCCCTGGCACACCACAGGGAAGCTGTGGCTGCCCCATCCCTGGAAGTGTCCAAGGTTGGATGGGGCTTGGAGTGACCTGGACTGTGAAAGGTGTCCCTTCCCCTGAAATAAAATGATCTTTAAGGTCCCTTCCAACCCAAACCAGTCTGTGATTCGAAAACATAAATATTTTTGGTGTAAATACTCACCCAAATTGTAGTGTACCGTTCTAGGCTGCTCTGTTAAAACACTTAGAGTTGTTA
Source organism: Drymodes brunneopygia (assembly GCA_013400955.1). Taxonomy (NCBI): domain Eukaryota; kingdom Metazoa; phylum Chordata; class Aves; order Passeriformes; family Petroicidae; genus Drymodes; species Drymodes brunneopygia. The sequence goes on from VZTZ01001154.1 coordinate 62,325, forward strand.
CAGATCACCACTGGTTAAAGGAAACATTTATACTTATTTATAAGCACGTATTTTAAAGTTACCTTATACTATTATTTTCCAGATACTTAATGAAAATACGGCTCTGGATACGTCACACTATTCTGCCAGCCTGGTGTTGGCTTACGTATATTTTTGAGGCAAAAAGGAAATTTTATTTAGTTTATGTTGTTGTTCTCCATTCATACACAAACTACACTGGCAGAGTAGAAAGAGTGGCCCCCAAATTTTCCACCGACAGGGTTTCAGTGATGTGAGCAGAGGTAAAGTGGACACCGTGACTTATGAATTGATTTATTGGTTTTTACGCTTCCTCCAAGTGGAAATGAAGACGCTCAGTATCTCCTTTCCTGCAGCCTCCCCACTTCTCTAACAACTCGTATTTGCACATCACAGCTTCCCCGCTGGGACTTCACACGGAGACATCTGACACCTGAGCTTTAAAAACCTTTTAGGGCTGTAAAATGTGCTGTTGCAAATGAAAAGCACCGCCATTGTCCTGCTGTCTTTGAGGAGCTCTGATGGACAGGGGACAGGGGACGTGCGGTGTTTACATTCCCACAGAACCAAAAGCTGGTTTTTGGAGCTTTTGCACACTCGGCTCCTGACCGAGTCAGGTGTCGCCAGGCAGGGGAAGCATTTCCCAGCAATCCTCCCACCTCGAGCCGAGATCTTGTCAGGTTTTGTTCAGCAAAACAGCCAGGTTTGGTCAGAGCTGGGATGGGAAGACTCCAAGGAAAGCTAAAGTGCTCCAGGAAGCGGTGTGGGTTAATTTAGCTCCTGGCATTCATCCCTCTGTCTGAATAAATATTGAACCAACCCTCTAACCGTGCTGTTGCAGGAATAATCATCGTGCTGCTGCTGGAAGATGGTAATCCAAAGGTGTCAGCAAACAGGGTCACGAGAGAGCTCAAGATGCTTTTCCCAAATAAAAGGTTGCTCGTCTTTGCACCCTTCAGGAATATCGACACTTACACCCACTTAAAAAATCTCTCACTCGTGCAATTAAACTGTGTGCCCTCCAAACTCCATTATTTGCCACGTTTCCCATCAAATCTGAGCAATTTTTTAGCACAAAAGTGGAAATTTTTTTGGTCGAACTTTAAAAGTGCATTTGGATTTTGTTTTCTGGTTTGGGGATTTTTTAAAAAACAAGGTCTTGAAAGGTGTTCAGAGAAAATACAGTGACTGATCAAAACTGGAAATGAAACCCCCTGAAATCTGAAAAATTTTGGAATGAAACAACCTGAAAATCAGAACTACCTCTCCCAGCACACGAGGTGTGGGAACCCTCCGGATGTGTGGCAGTGGCTCAGCAGAAAAGAGAATGGGAAAACACCACGGGCAACGTTTGCCAGCCAAGAAAACTGCTGTTCCTGTGACTCACAGCCTTTCCAAACGGAAACATTCAGGCTCTTTTCCTGCCAGAACCTGACATCTTTTTCAAGCAAAACTCGCCACTTTTCTCCCTGGCAGCACTGGTTAGGATGGCTCCCATTTTTAAATGGGAGCAGCTTTCTACCCACAGGGGTTTTTTGTCAAGAAGCTGTCCAGGGAAATGGTTGAGTCACCCTGTCTGTAGGTATTTAAAAGATGTGTGGATATGGCACTTGGGGGGAGACAGAAGAGTCAAGCAGATTTCAGTGTTGAAGATGATTTTCTCTTTTATTGCAAATGTACATATTACACTACTGATAATGCACAGAAATTTAAAAAGATATCGTTGGCTAAAATTCTGTTGATTACAAAACTTCACAAGATTCGTTACAACTAAAAAAAAAACCCATCTTCAGGAGTATATAAATAGAATTTTGAGCATAAATAACAGTAACAAAATAAACAGATGCATGTACTTAATAAATTAATTATAAATATTGCATTGGCAATGAAGTGCTAGGTCAGAAGAACACCAGTATTTCCAGTAGAGTTTTTTTGTTTGGTTTTTTTTTCAGAAATCTCTTTATAAATGAACCTTTGGACACAAGTGGAATCCCTGAACCATCCTTTTTTTTTTTTTTCCTTTGGCTTCGCCTTGGTTATTGCTTCATTGAATCTTTTCAAAGGGAGAACAGAACTGAAGACATCAGGTGCCTTGGCCAGAGGTACTCACAGCCCCTTTCTGCAAGGAGAATCCTGACCCAGTTCTGCAGCATTTCACTCACTAAACCATCTCTCCACTGATTCCCATGGATGCTGAATCAAGCCTGGAAGTGACTTGAAAGATTCCCTGGTGGTTAAAGGTTAAACACAAAAACCTATTTTTCAACTGATTTGACCTATACATCCGTTTTCAGCGTTTTTCTCCGTTTGCTAATGACATACACATGCTTATATACAATAGAATCTTCATTTAAACACTCATTTCTGCTGCTCATTCCCTACCTGATGAACATCAATTCTATCCCTGTGCACTCTTCCAACCACACACTGAATTCTCACTGATTTTGATGAGAACTCTCTGCTGGATGATTCTGATACCATAGAGAACATAATTTAGTCTAAAAAAGAAATTAACAATCAAGTTTCCCAAAGTACTCTTTTGCAATAAGGGAGAATTTTTTCCCTTTCTTCCCTTATTTTCTAAGGGGAGAAAAAGCACAATATACAAGCAGGATTTGTTTTTTCAGTAGTATGCTTTCAACAGGAAGTTTTCCCCAGAATGTTGTCAGCAGCCTTTTAAGAAGCAGCATTAACTCTAGTTACCTCTGCTAGGATGTTTTCCTTCATCCAATTTTGGTCCAAATGTTTGAGTTTAAGGTCCCTGAAGAGAAAAAGGTTTCCTGCATTTGCTCGTAGGAGCAGATATAACAGGTGAATATATGTGGAAGTGAAGCTGGTATAGAAAAATCAGTTATTTTATCATCCCCTATGGAGTAATTCTGATACAGCTGCTAAACTTTTCTTATTTAGTCCTCCTTTTCCAAACAAAACTATGGATAGGCAATTCTTTAGACTACAGAACAGCCTCTTGGCACTCATCTCTTACAGGTACAACAAGGACGAGGCCGGCTCCATACTCAAAACCACAAAAAAGTTCCCAGATACCGCTACACGAAAAGCTAAAAACCCTGCAGCACTCTGCAATATTCCTGTAAAAACACGTGAGGGAGCACAGTCACTTCTGGAAGCTGGGGCTCTTCACTGGGGACAGTTTGGAGGTGATGCCAAAGGGGTCCATGCTGTCCGTCTCCAGCGGCGAGGAGAACACCTCTGGCTCAAAGGCCTGGCTGTAATCACCATATTCCCCAAAGTCTGCTGACTCCACGGGCACCGTGTTCATCATGGGCAAGAAGTGAGACAGGGGAAGGAAATCTTTCCCCTTGTACTGCTGTCTTTGTTTGGCACTGCTCAAAGACACTGATATTCCGTATTTTTTGGATTTATACACGTTGTAGCCATCCGGGCGAATCTCCTCCTCAAAGGAGCAGTCTTCAGTGGAATACCTGAGCTGAACAGCAAGGAATAACAGAATTACAAATACACCCACCAGGCTGTATTCAAACACAAAACAAACCTTGGATGGGAAAATTCCTTCTCCCTCAATAGGGGTGTCCTTCTGGCTTGTCCCAATCCCTATTCTACTCAACTCCTATTCTATTCTATCCTATCCTATTCTATTCTATTCTATTCTATTCTATTCTATTCTATTCTATTCTAATTCTGTTCTTCTGTTCTGTTTCAGAACCCCTGGAGTTCTTTCCAGGTCCATCCCATTAAACAAGCTTTGAATCCTGGGATGTGCTTCTCCACAGCCACCACACTGATCCTGTCCTGAGCACTGGGAAAAAGAGTCTCAGGTGATTTAGATGAACTGTCCTTCCTTGCTGACAGTACTTAATTACAGTCATGAGTCCTAATCCAGGTACAGAACTCCTGCTCTGTTAACAGATTTGCCTGTGCAAGGGCTTCAGGATCAGGTCTGTAGAAAGGCAGCGTGGCCAATCAGTAAAACAATGCTAAAAGGTAATTTCCGCTTTTTTCCACCCAAAGATTTACTGAAATTGCAAAAGACCCTTTCACAAAGTGTCATTTTCATGTTAACATGAGAACTGTCAAATTAATACCAGCACAAGTTAGTACTTTGTACAGAAGAACGTATTTTCTTAGGTATGAATTTGTAAGATTACATTTGCAATGGACCGTACAGATATTATATATCTGTAATATCTTATGTTATAAATATATATATGTATATATAAATAATGTATTTGTGTATTAGACCTGTATCAGCAGGTCAGACCTCTCCAGATAGTTACACCAGCATTGCATTTCTTACAGCTCTGGTGCTATTTCAGTCTCAGCCACTGCAGGTGATTGAACCTGTGGTCAATAAAAGAGAATTGCTGATTATGTCTCAGTCTGCAGAGACAGAAATGTCCTCACATGAATGTTCTGCCTGTCTGAACAGAGAGCATATTTAATACTTTCAAATCTTTCTGAAACACCCTTAGTAACATGGAGTAAAATTAAGGGCATGCACTTGGTTGCCTTTTAAAAGCATGTTTAAAATTAATAAAGAAATTAAAAAAAAAGTTTTCTCCAAATAAAATGGTTCAACATTTATCCTTACACACACACGTTATATCTCAGAAAAATATGTGTATACGATAAAAAACTGGGGCTGGATTGTTTGCTGTCTTTATGAGTGCTCAGCCTCACTAAAAAGGATAATGAAATAAAGGAGTTTCTTGCTCAAGAAGTGCACACTACAAACAACAGATATTGACTGAGTCCCTGTGCCTCAGCTATACCTTTCCCTTTTCACTTCATTGGGATGGTCTCTAGTGTGCTTTTTTAAACAAGTATCAAACAGACTTTTTCAGTAATTCCAGATTATTTTCTTTCAGAGGAGGGATTTTTTCTCACAGCAGGAATCACAGCATGTCAGTATATTCAGCATTTCCCCCCAAACTACTGAACACACAGCACATTCAAAAAACAACCCCAGTCATCAGTTTTCCAGTGTCAAAACAGGCCGTGTTGCAGGAGCCCAGGTTCAGCCCCCAGGCACCGTGTTTGCCCTTTTGTTCTCCCACTCCTGAGCGTGGTGCTGATAAGGTAAAGATTTCCCTGCAGAGCTGCCTGGCAGGGCTGTGAGCACAGAGGTGACAGCAGGTGTCCCCAGCACGGAGATGGGACAGCACAGCTACGTACACGCTGTTGTGCTTTCAGAAAAAAAACCCCAGCCTGTGTCTAATACTCTACACCAACAAATGCAGGCTCAGTCAGTGTGTGTGCCTTCAAAATGCTGTTATAGGAAAGCCATTTTAAAATTCTGTGATTGCTCAAGTTCAGCTGGGAGCTCCAACGGGAGCAGAATCCAGGCTCTGATTTGGTTTGGATATACATTAAAGAATTATGCTAATAATTGACCTACCATATCATCTCAACCTGTGCACCTCATCACAGCATCGACTGATTTGAGCCCAGAAAAGCATGCAAATTCAGAAAGAAAGGCTTAATTCCATGTTGTATCCGCTTTCAGAAACATCAGTGCTGGTCTTATTAAAGATGCTGGGAGTTTTGAGAATGGGCCAAGTCCTTTCCTGATTGAAATCAGCAGAAATTTTGCCAGAGTAATCAAAAAAGAATCAAGCTGTATCTTTACTGTGGCATCATGAAAAGCCATTGCCCTGTGATACTCAGGCTTCTGTATAGACTGAATCTGAACTGTACCTGTCAAATTCTAGAGTCAATAACGTATCCATGTGCCTTAAAAAATGAGGTTTTGTCAGTGACTAGTTGCTGTACCTAGTGAAAAAGCATGACCTAACCGAGTGGCATCAGTGGGGCACTTAACTCCCCAACCCCTCAGAGTCCCGCAGGTGTCCTGTTGTAGCAGAGCAGAAGTGAGGCAGTAGAGAAGCATCCTTTCCCCCTCAAAATCTTTTTTCTATTTGCAACTTCCCAAGAGATGGCAACCCCATGTTCTGGGAGTTGTATGCCTGGCAGCCAGCTAGCTGGCTGCAGCTCTTCTCCAAATGAGCAATCTCTTTATAGATTTTTTTCCCCAGAATACCTGACCTGAACAGTGAGAAATTATTCACATTCTATGGCAAGGCTCAACCTATTTCTGCAGCAGAATCACAGTCTCCCACTGATGAGTATTTCATACCTAAATGCAATTTTGCCCTGGGCTGTACTTTCGGTATATTTTGGCAGGGGACACGCAAAATATCATTTACTTTCTAAACGACGTTTCCTTTCTGCCTTCTAACAATCCCCACAGCCTTTCGGGCAGTGACGGTGACACGAACCGCAGGTCCTAGGGGAGAACAGGCGGGGGAGGGCGGGGACGGAGGGTGGCGGACACCTGAAAGCTTTGTTCCCCCATTATTAGAACACGCCGCTGTTCCAGGGTGGAAAATCCCCCGCGGAAAGCAGCGCGGGTGCTCACCTGCCCGTGCAGCCGCCCCGCCTCGTCCATGCACAGGTACCGGGAGCTCTGCACGCCCTTGATGGCCACGGTGCGCACGGCCACGGCGCGGATCTCCAGCAGACCTGAGGGCAGAGAAAGAGAGAAAGAGAGGGGACAGCGGTGTCACCCCGCGGCCCCGGCTCTGCCCCATCCCCATCCCCATCCCGGCGCGCCGCCTCGGGGCTGTAGCGCGGCCGCAGCCGCCCCCCGGCCTTTTATAGCTCGCCGTTATCAGCTCCATCGATCCGGCCGCATCCGATATAGAGCCCATTTCATAGCCGGATCGGTCACTCCCCCCGAAAATATTGAGCGGGTGACATCATTTCGCAGGGGACACCCTGAAGTCGCTTCCTCCGCATCCGCACCTCCGAGCTCTCCGCTCCTGCGAGGCTCCGGCCGCGGCCCCGGGGCACTGCGCGTCCCGCAGCCCCGATGTGGCGCCGGGACGGGGACCGGGGGTGGGCGTGTGTGTACCCAGCCCACCCAGTGGCAGGAGGCTGCCCCGCTCCCCGCCGCGGCTCAGCCCCTGCCTTCGCCTTTGCCCATCCTATATTTCATTTCCTCTGGCAGAAATCAAAGAGCTGCTGCCTAAACCTCGGCTCGCCCCTGCGGGGCAGCGGGACGGCCGCTCCCGGCTCCGGGAAGCCGACGGGGCACGGCCGCACACGGCGCTGGCACAGCCCGGTCCGGCCTTGCAGAGCCCGGTCCGGCCGGGTCCCGGCGGCTCCGGGTGTCCCGGAGCGGCTCCGGGCTGTGTCCCCTCCCGGCCATCCCCGGCTGTGTCACTAGATGGAGCCTGGCCCCTGGGATGCGGCTGCCTCGCCTCGGGGAGCCGCTGCCGGGGGGCTCTCCTGCTCCTGTTCGTCCCCACTTCTTACTAAGAGACTGGGGGGAGAAAAATCCTGTGTGAAATAAAACTGCATCGCCCGATTTAAGCTTCAAATAGAAATTTTCCTGTGGTTTGCGCATGGATTTTTTCCACGCGGTGTGCTCCCAGGGAGCTCGCTCAGCGAGTGCTCGAGGAGAGATGGAAAGAAGCAGACACACACATTTCGGAGTTTTCTACCCTATTTGCATCTCAGAGAGGTTTAAACGCATTGCTGCCGACTTTTCTGCTGTACATCCAAACTGATCATTGAAGGAATTTTCTCAGATTTCAAAAGAGAAAACTGGCAATTTCATTAAAAAAAAAAAATTCTTTCCCCCATAGGACATTAAATGACAATAAAACAAGATATAACCCTACCTCCCCAGCAGCTTTTCTGAAACACAAAGCTTTAGTCAGCTTCCACCTAATGCTTTTATATTTTGCTGCTGGTTTGTTTTCATCCTTTTGTCCCTACACTTGCATCTCCCTCCTGCAAACACCCACACAAATAACTTTTCTTCATGAGCAACCTTAGCTCAGTGAGGATGAGCACATAGACAAAAAAGAAGTTGGTAGGCTGATGTCTTGAATTTATTATCATGTGCAGCTTCAGGTGTACTTAGCTGGAGTTAATGACATTGATCAGTCCGAGTTTGGATGATCAGGGTCTTGCATGACAAACTCACTCAGAGTGAGGGATTCAACCTCATCAATCATTTGAAAAGCAGCTACTGCTTTTGATTAGCTTTGGCCATTTTTTGGTGATCAGCTTGAGACACCCAGAAAAGACCGTAATTTTTCCCTGCGTGGTTGCTGAATAATTAATTAGGATTAAGACCACTTGTCATTCAGGTGTCTCCTGCTGCATCTTTTCAATCATGAGCTTTCCTACTGATTCTGGGCTTTCCTACACCACGGAAGTTCACAATATCACAAGCCCAGTAAATAATACGAAGGCATGTGAGCCCCTAATTCTTTTTTTCCTCTGCAATGTTATTACATGGCTGCTACAAAGGCAGGAACTGCCCTGCAACCCTGGGCCCCACAGCAGTTGTGCATGTAACTCATCCTGGCATTCTTCAAGGTACTGAGCACCCACCACACACGCAGAGGTTACGGTCTGAAATGAATCTGAAAGGCTTTTTTAGCTCCATTTTTCTGTGCATCTCAGGGAACAGAAGCTATTTTATGAGCACTGCTTCTGCTGTACTCTGGTGGGAATAACAATAATCACCATCCTAAGTTTTAGCTTCTTCATCAAGAAGTCCAAGCTTCTTTCATGCAGTCAGGAACACGTGCTTGCAATTTGTTCATTCATCTCTGTGAAGATCAAAAATGGAGGTAGAAAGGACAAATCACTTGCACTAAATGATATTTTAAATCAGTGAAAAAGCTGGCTATAAAGGATCATTTCCCAACAGCTGATGGAGAGCCTTTAAAAATTATTTTCATTGTTGCTGTTGCTGATGTTAAAGGGTTCATGTCTGATCAAATTAAAACAAAAATTAAGCATTTAACTAATTTTTTTTGAATGATCTCTCTTGTTAAGGGACAGTTTCAACATAAATAATTTGTCCAAGTTCCCCTGTAGTCCCTGACAGAGGTAAGTGCCTGCAAACACTTAATTGGACTGAATAGTACCAGCCTTATCACAAAACAGCTGCTGAAGAGATATATGGGTTAAATATACCCTGGAAGTGTTCATTTCTTTATTGCCTCTGTAAACAACAAAAAAAAAAAGCCTAGGTGATTAACTCAGATTCAGGGCCTTATTTTTAGCTAGAGATAAAGGAGCTAATGAATGTGACTGTTTTCAAAATACAAGAATTGCAACACATTATTTTAATTTCAGTTCCTGTCTGTGTCACTGAACTTTATCATTTATTGGCATCTTTTACCAAAGTCCATTAGAAAGACACATGTCTTTGCATGTTCCTGCAAATGCATTTGCAGGAAAAAAAAAGAAAATGTTTGCAGAACCAATGTATTGTAGGGTAAATGACACCATCACTTCCAGTGCTGGACCTGCTTCCTGCAACAAGGAAACAAGGTAGTGTCGGATTTTCTGCTTTTATGAGGAAAGAAAAAGCAACCAAAAACCCAGGAGGAAAGTCCTATCAAAACCAAAAAAGTACACAATTGCAAAAGCATTTTCACCTGTTGCAATGAATCATTTATTTCCACAGCACTTTTCCACGTCCCAGTGTAATTTCTGCAGAACGAGAAGTCCAGCTTTGGGTAATAATGAAGTAAATGTGTTTTGGAAGAATATAATTAGCTGTAATTAAAAGTCAAACAGCCAGAGATCCTGGAACACACCAAAAAGGTAACAGAGGGCTTGTGCCATGCTGGATAACGACATAATTGACACAGACTAAAAAGAAACTAAGAAACTAAGGAAACCACAAAAATGATTAGGAAAGGAAATCAAGAAGTCACCCATGAGTCAAAGTTTGCCATAGCAGGCTACCTTGTGGTGGAGATCAAACGAAAAATTAGGTGGGTGAGTCAGTCAAGACTGAGTGAGGGTCAAAATGTGATAAACTGCATGTGTTGAGGATGGAGAGACATTTTTTCATTTATGGAATATCTTGAAAGCTTTGGTTGTGCAAGTCACTGCAGGAAGAGGGAAATACCCCAGAAACACAGGAGACTTTGTGCTTCCTTTGGGGTGTCTTTGGTACCTCCTGCAGATTTTGCAGTTGGGATTACATGAGTGTGATCCAATATTACTTTTGAGAAGAGATCTGTCAGTCTTCCCCCCCTCCCTTTTTCTCTGAAGTCAGAGGTGGAAGAATTCCAGAGGCTGCAAATACTCTGAGGGCAGTGAGGTTCCAGGCAGGGCTGGAGATGTCAGCGCTAATGCCGCTGGTTTCTGGTTTCTGCTGTAGTTCCTGCCAGTCATCCCAGAAGTGACAGAGAAAAGAAAATTATTTTACTGATGGCAGAGGGCCAGCAGAGCAGCCCAGCCCTTTTCTCTTGCCTCTGGTGGAGAAGAATATGCCAGGAGAATGAGGGAAGGCAGAAGTGAAGACACAGGACACTGCGATACGCCGTTATTTGAGCACGAGCTTGTTCTATAAAGAGCCTTATCAGCACAGCACAAGTTAAAAAACCTGCCTAAGAAGGAGAGGTTACTCCACCATATGTCAGGGACTTCTCTGCTTCCCAGCTGCTTCTGCAATCCAAGAGGCATGGAGGTGACAATATTTCTCCCGGGGCTGTGAATGAGTGCAGAACTGAGATTCCACAGCTCCCGCTGCGCGTGCCCACTGGCAGGATGTCATGGGATGGGATGGGATGGGACGAGCCCTCACTGACTCTCTCCCCTGATACCACAGCCCTTGCTGAATCTGTGGGATTCAAATGCACCAGATACTTCTGGATTTTCCAAATAATCCACTTCCAGAGGGGTTCTGCTTCCAGAACCGCTCTGCTGAGGAAGGTCAGCGTGCTGGGGAGATTGTTGCTGCTGTAATTTGTGTGTGTTGTTGCTGGTTCTTCCCAACAAGCACAGCCAGACAACCAATTTCAAATATCTCTCACCATTCTGTTATCTAATGCTTCCTCAGCTATTGCTATCACTCCATGCATTCCGAAGAGCAGTACTGAGCCTGGAATTGACTTGGAGCTTGCACAGTCCAGTGATATCTTCTGGTTAAGTCTGCTTTAAAACTCACAGAACTCCCATCAAATTCAAATAGCCTAAAGGCATTTTTCTGCATCACTGCAAGCCCTTTTTTCATGTTTCAGAAGTATTTCATACACCCCATCTTTTCTGTGTGCTATGAAATCCTTCATAATTCTGCTTTGGAAGAAACCTTACTGATTTTATGGGATCATATTTGGTGTGCTTCTCCAGCACCTTATTTACACTAAACCAACAAAAGCTGGATTTTTTCTTATGTTTGGAGTAAGCCTTCACCCTGCAACACAAATGAATAATTGCAGGTTTCTTTGCCAACAGATTACATTTTGATTTCCAGCTTGACCTAGGGAGTAATGCCCCCGGACTTTGTTTACACAATGTGTTTGTGGAAATCATGAGGAAAGCTTTTCTAGAAGAAGGTAACTCTAGATCATCAGCTTCTCAGTCAAACGAGTTTATGTTAATGAGCTTATCAGTCAAATGTGCTATCCTTGGAGGACTTACCTGTATCCTTTTCCTGTCAGTGACTAAATAATGCTTTCTTTAATCACAAGTTCCAGCTCCACTGGAAATATTTCTCATTTACTAGACAGAGAACAGCATAAGAAGCTACACCAGGAATGCTTCAAACCTGCAAGAGTGCATACTCAGACCTGTGGTCCTGCATCTGAACAGGCAGAATTAACCAGGTGTATTCAGCCTGATACAGTGACAGTTCCCACAAAACCACTCCTAAAGAGCAGAGCAGGAAGCCAGGATTTGCAAAGACTTTGGCAACAAGACCAATGCTGGCCCATGAAAACCAACCTGACCCCAGAACAATTTCACTGAGTGAAATCTGGCACGAGTTTGTTCCACAGAGGTCTGACTTCCATTGCTAAGAAGGACACTGAGCCAGGGGCATTCAGGTGATGATTTTTTGGGAGTCAGAAGTAAGAAGGAGAGCTATGAAAGGGGTTTAGCTCTGCCTGTTTGGTGAGATGCTGAATCCCTCCTTTCCCTTGAAGTTAAACCACCTCAGGAATGTGATTATACCTTTGCTGAAAGGCAGATGTCTTCTCAAAAACACCCATGAAAATGATAAATCCTGATTTGTTGTAAAATTGATGCTACAAAGTCTTCTAGTCACGGAGGTGATAATCAATTCTATCACTAAAGGTATTTATTATGCTTATGACCATCTGAGTGGTGTTTTAGCTAGAAACAGCAAGGCTCCACTGAGAAACTGTGTGAGAGTTGTTGTGGCTTATGGGATGCCAATAATCACATCACCCTACAGGGACAGATTCTCCTTACACAGGTTAGTTCTGGATGGCTCAATCCTCTTAAGACTGAAGGATGTGAAAGGTTAAGAATCTCTGTCTGGGGAATTTCTGCTTTAGATAGTTGTGCTTTATTTTATATATTTTTATTTTTATTTGGGCTTCAAATACTTGATGAAGATCAGATAAAAACGAGTGTGTGCTGAACACATTACAACGATTTCCCATTTTGTGGAGTAAAAAAGGGAGAAAGGGAGTGAAAGAAGCCAGCTAAGACTCACAGTTTTCTTGCTGACATATATTTCATGCCATGCTGCTGCTTATCACTACTAGGAATTGCAAGGCACCAAGAGAACTGTATAAATTGTTAAGAGATGTAAATGATTATCAAATTCAGTCCACGAGTGCTTATTCACCTGCTGTCATCACCTTTGATTATGATGATACTGCAGGAAGGGCTGAAATGGTGAAGCCCTTTATGAAACAGCCTGAACAAATGTAAACCCAGAAATGTAGTACAAAGTTTCCTAATGATTTAGGGCTGTTAAGAACATTTTGCACACAGACATATCCTCAGCTTCTGAAGAGCAAAATGATTCATCTGAGTCAACAGAAGTCTTAACCTTTCACTCCAGCTCATACCCTCAGCCTAAAACCCTGGAGAAATACCTTAGAAAAAATAAAATTCTCATGCAACTCCTCCAAAATCTGCTTAGTGCATGGAGTTACTTCACCTGGATTTTTAAAAATGCAGTGATATTTTTGCCAGCAGTGCAACAGTGATATCTTGCCTCCCCCAGACTCCATCCTTAACACTGGTGATAACCATGCAGGAAGTTTTTACAATGACTTTGTTCAAGAGGCAAGAGAGAGGAGGATTATTAATAAGCTGCTCTTCCTCTTGGAGGTCATGGAAAGTAATTTTCATCTGAAATGAAGCCTGAAGCACAGCCTGGGTGTAGCTGCACAATTTGCCATGAACTGGGCAACCCAGTGACTTTTCTCTGATGTTCCTGATTGCAACTGGTCCCCTTTGCTGCCACCAAACGTGGCTGGGGGACACTTGGGGTCAGGAATTGGAGGGCAGAGGTCACTGCAGCATCCTGCCAATGCAGCCAAAAGTGGCCTTTAGCTGACAAAGCAGAAGGAACACGGGATCTAAAAGAATGGTGTTCAAATCGCCAGCCCATCCAAACCATTGCATCTGGATTGATCCTAATCAGCCGTAATTTCCTAGTTTAATGGCCAATTAAAAGGCCATTTGAAAGTAAGAGAAGCAGAACAAATCGGCCTGGAAAGAGCCTCGATGGTCTTTAGAAAGTAATTCAAGTTTGCTTATGTTTTACACATCTGACTAGTGAGGAAAGGAGTAGTGGCTGTCTTACTCCAAAAGTAATTCAGCTTCATTAAGTAACTTGTTTCAGCAAGAGATAAAATCTGAAGCACCACTGAAAAAAGTAAAATAAAAAGTAAAATAAAATCTCTGCATTACTACAAGGTATTTGTCTAAACATCACAAATATTGGAAGAAATGTAGAATCCCCCAGTATCTGGCTCTTGTGTGTTATGTACATTGACCTGATGTAAGAAGCAGAATTCAACTCAGTGTTTTTTAAGTGTATTTACAACTGTGACCAGACATATAAACAGTCAGAACCATTCTATTTTACCATTTCTAAACGCCAAATGTTTTTTATGTCAAGCACGTCTTCAATTTGTTTCCCTTTTTCTGAAAACAGAATTCCTTGAGCATTTCAAGGTGGATGTGAGAGCCTCGTTGCCTCTGATCTGGAGGCACAGAGAAGATCCCTGCATGACCAGAGAGAGGCAGGGACCCCCCAGTTGCTGCAGCAAGCAGAGCAGATGGATGTGCTGAGGGTGGAGAAGTGCAGCCCATGTGGATCCACTCTTCCACGTGGATCAGTGCACAGTTTGTGCACTCTTGGTTGTGGATCTGTTGATCTGGGCACTCCTTTTGCCAAGGGGGCTGCAGAGATGCTCACACACCACACACACACCNAACCATGGAACACTGCAAAAAGCAGGGCAACACCACATTCCCCAAAATTAATTCAGAATTTAAGCCAGTTCAGAGCATTTCCAGAGCAGGGCAGGAGTTCTCCTCTCCCTGCATGGGACACCAAGGTTCCAATCAATAGCAAGGGCTCCCTGAGACCTTTCTATTGCTCTTTATCAGAGGCCTCCAGCAGATAAAGCCTGTCACAAAACAGCTACTGATGGCTGCCACTGCAGCCTGGCTCCAAGGAAGAGCTGCTGTTTGCAAGGCAGGAGATGTCCTTTTCCCATTCCCTGGGAAATCTGGAATCTGGAACAGGGCACAGATTGCCACCAGCGTGGCTTGGGCTCAGCCTGGCAGATGTTCCACTGGCTGTGTGATGTTGTAGAAGGAAGTGGCCGATGCTAATGACATCAAGAGCTGTTGCTTTGTTGGACACGAAATTAGGTAACATAGGAGGTTAGTTACTAAGGTTGGGTAGAGAGCAAAAAGAGACTCAGCCTCTTTTTATTTTTATATTTATACTTTTTTATAGATAGTTATAGATTAGACAAAGAAGTTAGTACCTCTAAAATTCCGTAAGTGAAAAACACAGTTTATCACATTCTCCACCCCCCCCAAAAAATATGAAAAATAACATTTAAAATATAAAACAATTTTTGGTTAATTATAAAAAAATAAATTGTTTACACAAAACCTATAAAAACTTTTACTTCTAACGATAAACACAACACTCTAAAAAAATCAAAGTAACAAAGAGCAGCAGAGCTGTGACTGAGCTCTGCACAAATCCTTTCAATTCGTGGCTCCAGTGGCAATGCCAGCACCCCGTTCCCAAAAGATGGTGATCCCCAAATTTATGGTTTTTTCTCACACACACAGGCAGCAATGGCAACCCTTTGCAGATATGAAACCCCATTGATTTATCATTCACCCCTCACTCCAACTGCCTGACTTACGTTTTAAATTACAAATAACAATTAAAATTAATCTTTGTAGTTTACTCCTATTAAGGCTTCACAAGAATGAAGATTACATTTTGCCTCATGTCTTTAAGAGCATGCAAAAAAAAAAGCAACAATGTCATATTTTCCCTTCCTCACACAGCAAGATGCACAAGGAGTGGGTTTTGTAGCCCCCCAGGCTGCACTTTTATTCCCAGAAGTGGATTTTGTAGCCCCCCAGGCTGCACTTTTATTCCCAGAAGTGGATTTTGTAGTCCCCCAGGCTGCACTTTTACTCGCAGAGTCTCTTGCTCCCGTTACAGCCGTGGATACACACGGCTCCAGCTTTCCCAATTTCAGATCAATGAGCCACCCAGCAAGGAGCAGGGACTTGCCAGGTCCTCGGCATTCATCTGAACGAAATGAAAGGGAGCTCAGTTCTTGGCTCCAGTTTTCTGTCACCCCATTGTCATTCAACAGAACAGACCAAAGGGAAATGCGATCAATCCAGAAACTCGTGAAGCCTCAGTCTCCAGCTGTCATCAGCCCTGAGCCCCCTGCACTGATCTTATCTGCTGCAGAGTGATTGAAAGTAATTTGTTTTGGTTGAAAGTAATTTGTTTGGGAGAGTAATTAGATTATCTCTTGGGGGGGCTTCCTACCTGGTGACCCAGTGTTTCTCCTTGGCTTGCTGCTCATTAACATCAATTACCATAGAGACACTCATCAAAGGCAGGCTTGCACTGCCCAGGGTGGGGAACCCATTAAGAAATATGCTGCTCATTCCTGCTGGAAGATAATCAACCTTCTGGTGTCACACAATTATTTGTGGGGCAGACACGTACGATCCCACTGGGGCTTAAACCTTCCATTTGCCATCCAGTGGGAAATGTTTAGGGATTGGGAAATGAGCAGGAGCTCTCTGTGATGGTGGGTATTGGACAGAACAGGCTCAAGCACAGGATCTGGGAAGGTTTCCTGAGGCTGGATGAATATCCCACTTTACAGAGGTACTGGGATGGCAAATAAAGTACATTTCTGTAGGGGAAAGTGCAGAGAGGCTCAAAAGTTCATGCTCCGATTCTTGTCCCCAGAATCAACTCTTTTTAATTGAGATCATTTATCTGGCTATGTAAATGACACAGCACTGATAAGCATCGTCATAAAATCAGTATCTATTTTTTTTTTTTTTTTTTACAATAATGTGAGTGCCAAATGAGTCGTTGCCTGACTGGGACATTTACTGGTTGTGATTACATCATTACTACTGTGCCATCCTGCAGAGCACAAAATAAAGAACAACCACAGTGATCCACATTTTGGACCAGGTCTCTTTTTTGGCCCTGTTGCTCTGTTGGACACGAAAGAAACATGCAGACTTTTCAGCAGTAGGTTAGGACTACACTAGGCAGGACTAGAAAAAAGGCCTGTCTTTCTTTATTCTTTTATTTTTATATCTTTCTTAAGACAATCGTGGATTGGTCAATGAGGTTACCACCTCTATAATTTTACAGGATAATGATAGTCTATCATCTTTCTCTGCTTTAGGAGAAAGGAATGAAAACAATTTAAAAGCTTAAAACAATCTTGGCCGGTTATANCTTAAAACAATCTTGGCCGGTTATAA
>VZTZ01001158.1:3086-51305 GCA_013400955.1 Drymodes brunneopygia
CTCAAGTGACCTCAATGACCTATAGTAACCCCAATGACCTATAGTAACCCCAAATTTTAATTCTTAGCCACAAGTAACCGACAAAATGATGCAAAGCAACCCCAAAGTGCTCTAGAGAGAGTCAGTTTGACAGCTAATAACCCAAGCTAATTAAAATTTGGGGTTACTATAGGTCATTGGGGTTATTAGAGGTCAAACTCACTCTCTCCAGAAATTTTTGGGGTTACTTTAGGTCATTTTTGGGGTTACTTTAGGTCATTTTGGGGTTATTTTAGGTCATTCTGGGGTTACTAGAGGTCAAAAATTAAGATTTGGGGTTGCTATAGGTCATTGGGGTTTCTATAGGTCAAACTACTCTCTCCAGGGCACTTTGGAGTTACTTTGCATCATTTTGTTGTGTACTTGGGGTCAAAAATTAAAATTTGGGGTTTCTCTATCTCATTTGTGTTATTTGGGGGTCACCATGAATTATTCCTGGCCCTGCCCTGGCTGTCGGCTCCTCCTGTGCCCAGTTTGATTTGGGAATGAGGAAATCCCTCTGCATTTGGGGCAGCTCAAAGCTCTCCAGCTCCATCTCTTCTGGCTGAGTCTCAGTGTCCCTCTGTCCCCCCCACCCCCTCACCATCTGAAGCTGCAGATTTTGGATGGATATAAAGGAACACAAACAAGGTTTGAAACTTTAAATCAAATTTATTGGCCTGACAACATTAACAGCACACATCACACAGGGTTTGGTTTCAATCACCATCAATACACAGGTAAATAATCAGCCTTTAATAAACTTGGCCTAAATTAGGCATGAGTGACAAATACAATGAGACAGACTTAGTGAATTTAGGGAGAGTTTGGGTTTTTTTTTTTTTTATTTTATTTCTAAACACAGCTGTAGTATTTGAAAGCCCTCATGGCCAGATTTACCCTGGGTCATCTGACAGTTGCTAATTATGTTTCTGCATGTGATTAAGGTGATTTTGAAACATTAAATTACAATCTGAAGATCTTAAGACCAAAGAGAGCTTGACTGCCCAGGACCAGTTTTACAGCCTAGTCTGGGTTTCAAGTAGCAAAAGCCAGCTCTGCTTCAGGGTAAAGTTGACAGGGATAAATGGGATTTTGGGGAGAAATTCTTCTTTTTGAGGGTGGGGAGGCCCTGGCACAGGGTGCCCAAAGAAGCTGTGGCTGCCTCTGGATCCCTGGAAGTGTCCAAGGCCAGGTTGGATGGGGTTTGGAGCAACCTGGGATAGGGGAAGGTGTCCCTGCCCATGGCAGGGGTGGAATGAGATGATCTTTTAGGTTTCTTCCTCTTCCAACCCAAGCTGTGATGTGATTCCATGATAGTTCAGTCCCACGGAGCTGTGGTCAGTGCTGTGGTCAGTGCGATCCCCAGTCGGGCTCTGCTCTCACCATCTCTGTTTGGACACTCTGCCAAACCCTATAAAGACCCAAGAAAAACCATTAACATCACCATGACCCCCTTGCAGGGCTCCCAACTCACCACCCAGGCAGAGGCAGAGAGAGCAGAGAGCAAACACGAGGAGAGAGAGGAGAAAGAGGCACAAAGAGCAAACAGACCAAAGGCAGAGAGAGAGAGACACCAGAGCTGAGAGTGAGCACAGAGAGGAGCAGACAGCAGGGACAGGAGAGGGGTGAGCACAGAGAGAGCAGAGAGTGAGGACAGAGAGAGCAGAGAGGCAGTGAGAGAGCAGGGAGTGAGGCAGCAGAGAGGGAGAAAAGAGGGGTGAGGGAGAGAATTCAGAGCTAACACTGAGGGCCTGGAGGTGCAGAGAGGGAGCTGAGAGGTAGAGAAATGCAGAGTCCACGTCATGTTACCCACCTCTTTCTTGAGGCCAGGGGATCCAGATGCCCCTCCTGCTGCCCCAGAACCCCAATCTGCTCTGCTCCTTCTGCCCTACATTCCAGCCCAGCCCACGGCAAACCTGCCACACCTGCACTCCAGCCCCATCCCGTGCCCTCAGCCCTGCCTGGCACCCCAAAATCTCCCTCCCCACCCCTCCCAGGGACTCTTTGCAGCTTTGGTGCCCTTCCAGCCCCTGCTGCTGCTGCTGCTCCCCACGCTCGCCCCCATCACACAGGAGCCGGTGCTTACCAAGGATTACAACACTTTTTATTCCCACGCAGCCGTTTCACAGAGTACAAACACAAGACAAGACACCCACACAGACAGCCCCCCCACACCCACCAGCACCCCAAGGCTGCTGCCCACTCTTCCACCGGGCACCCCAATGCTGCCCTGTGCCTGCAGACCCCAACCCTGCTCTGACCCTCGACCCTTGCGCACCAGGCAAATGTGGCAGGGAATTCCATCCCTCCTTCCTCTGGCTCTTGTTCCTGCCCACCAGAAAGCACCTCTTCCCAATTCTTGGCACCAGCACAGCACAATCCAAGGTTTTCAGGGCCTCATGGATGAGTTTGGCTCTCTGAACCAAACCTCAGCACCACCTCTGCTCCGGAGAGCCAGAGGGTGACACGGTCCCAAGGTGTCACAACATCCAGTGATGGCAATGCACTGCTCTGGCCGTGACCTGTGCCCCAACACCTACCTCTGCTTGAGTCTGTGAGCTCAAAAGACCCTGGTGGCAGCTCCCAAGGACAGTGGAGACCCACAGCTGAGCATGTGAGGGGACAGCACGTGCTTCATCCTGTCCCACGCTACCAACAGCAGCATGGGCCACCTACAGTGCACCCCACAAGGGAAAGCCCGGGGAAAGGCTGCAAAACCCCTCGAGTCCACACCAATGATAGAAAGCTGTAAAAAAAACCCCAAACCCCAGTCCCACATTGCTGCTGGCGAACATCCAGCTCTGTCTCGCTGTTGCTGCCTCTGTGCTGGCCACAACATCCAGGTCCAGGTCTGTGTCCCATCTCTCTCCAGGTCTGTCCCTTTGCCTCCTCGCAGCGTGGCCGGGTCAGCAGCAGCTTGGCCACTGCGGGGGGGGCTGTCTCCTACCCTACAAAGACTCAGGCTGACGCGAGAACAGTTTTTGGCTGGGCGGCGGGGCCGCGCCTACGAGGTCAGGTGCCGCAGGGCTGAGCGCAGGCACAGCCACAGCTGGGCCACCACCAGGAGGGTCACTCGGGCACGGTGCTCCCCTGAAGAGCTGGAGGCTGCCAACACAACAAGAGCCACGTCAGCTGAGGTTCTGGCCCACATGCAGCAGGTGCCACCCTCCCCCTCAAATCGTGCCAGTCCGGTGCCCACCCAAGTGCCCGACCTCATTGCTGGCACCCCCAGACTCTGCCCTTGGCATTTACACCACCCTGCCCTGCACCCTGCAGGTACCATCAGGTGAGGTGTCACCTTGCAGCTGCCAGAACCTGCCAGCAGTGGCCTCCCAGCCCTCAGGTGACAGGGACAGCGCACATCTCTGCCCTCCGCACCCCTCCTGTCCACAACACGCCACATGTCCCAGCCGGCTTCCCCAACACTGCTCACCCCACAAGCCGCTCGGTTTGGGGGTGGCAGTCCCCTGCTGTGCCCACCCCAACCCTGGTACTTGCCCCTGCAGCTCTTGCCGTCCCCTTGCAGAGTCCCTGTCACACAGCTGCACAAGGGCCCGTCCGCCCGGCTCGTGCAGATCTGCTCACAGCCGCCGTTGTCCTCGCACCAGTCCGATCCTGGGCACCAACAGCAAAGGGGGCACCTGAGCCCTGCTCCCACACCCCGAGCCCCTGATCCTTGGCTGCCTGAGGCTGGGAGGGCAGACGAACCCCCCCAGCCTTCCCTGGGGTCCCACACTTACGCTTCCTCCTGATGGGCCCCACTGAGAGGATCTGCTCCTTGGACTCCTCGGCAAAGGCACTGGCCATCCTCGTGTGCTGAGGGCAGTTCTGTTTGGGGACAAACACCACCTCTGTCACCCTCAGCCTCTGCCCAGGCCCTCTCTGTGCCCCTCCAGCTGTCCCAGCTCCCAAAGGAACCCTGCAACCAGGCTCAAAGAGCACAGGTCCCCAGGTGACCTACCCACGATGGAGCATCTTCTCTCCCTGCCTAGAGGGACACACAGCGCTCCCATCTCACCCCTAGAGCTCCATCTCTGGCCACCTCTCTGCTGCCACATCAACAGTGCTCACTGCACTCTGGAAGAGCCCTCCAAATAGAGCACCCCCTCCCTCTGCACGAGCCCCACTCACGATTTTGCAGGAGTATTTCTCGGAGTCGCAGAGGGAGACGGCGCAGTGCAGGTGAACCTCGTCGTAGTCCCCGATGAACTTGAAGACGGTGACGTGGAAGCGACACGTCAGGGACACCCCGTTCTCCTCTATGCCAATGGTGTTGTCCTTCATGTTCTGGCACCTGTGCAAAGCACTGGTGCTCAGAACCACCCTCCTGGGACTGGGACCCTCCCTCAAGGTGTCCCTGTCACTGTAAGAACCCTCAGCCAAGGTCCCACAGTGCTTAGACCCTGCCATGGCTTGTCTGGACAAGAGTGTCATGCCCTGCCTCTGTCACGTCTCTCTGGCATTCCCAATTTGTACTCCCACTTCCCAAAATGCCTGTGCCATCATCCATATCCTCCTGTCTCCTGCAGATAGGTGCTGTCCACAGCATCAACACAAGAAAGTTGCTTCTCTCTGTCCCTGGTACTCTGCCACGTGCAAGGCTTCTGGCTGTGTCTACACCAAGCAAATTAACTCCTGCTCTAACAACCCTGCTCCTCATCCTTTGCAGATTTTGGTCAACCATCTCATTGGCCAAAAGGTCTTTGCCCCAGCTGATGCCACCACCCTTGGAGCACCAACAGACACCATGAAAACCAGCAGGGCTCATGGCTGCTCACCCTCCCTCGATGATGAAGTAGCGCAGTTTGTCGTTGCTATCCCGCGAGGGGGTGGCGTAGCACTTGTTCAGCATCAGGATCAAGTGGTTGGAGTCGGCCCCCACCACAAAGACCCCCACGTAGAGCACGTCCCGGGTGGTGAGCACCACCTCACCCTGCCGGTACGGGTGCTTGTAGGACGAGTTCTTGTACAGGGCCATCTTGGTGGTGAAGCTCCCTTCCTGCGTCGGCACCGTCAGGTTAATCACACTAACGATGACAAAAAGAAACACTGGCTCAGGTGATGGAAAGGTTTTGAACCCCCAAATTGTTGCCTCACTTCAGCACTGCCTCACCCATCTGTGTAACGGGCCCTGCTCCTACCTGAGCATCGGCCGCACGACTGAGTCCAGGGAGATCTTGATGTCCAGCTCATAGGCACAGGAGAACTCCACGTTGATGGTCCTGTCCCGGGTGATGATGTTGCCCGTGTTGTTGGCGCTCTCGATCCACACTGTGTTCTTGTACACTATGTGAGTGCTGTTGGACTGCAGAGGGAGCACAGGGCACTGCTTAATTCCAGCTGTCCCTGCTCCTAACGAGCACCTCTAAACGAGCTGTGTGGCAAGGGCCCTGCTGCCCCTCCACCTCTGGCCAGAAAGGGTATGGAATGATAGGGCTTGGAATCCTTACTCTACAAAACTTTCCTGTGTTCTCCTTGACCCCCCAGCGCATTAAAGCACCTCCCAAGCATGGCTTGCACTGACCTGCCCCAACCCTGGCGTTCAGCTGGGCTCCAGTGGACTCTCCCACCCTCCCAGCCCTGTGTGCCCCATGTCCCAGCTCACCTGCACCAGGTTGCCACAGTTGCCCTTGGTGTTGTTGATCTGGAAGGAGATGAAATCCTCCCCTTCGATGCCAGGGCAATGGCGGTCGTTGACCCTCACGCCCTCACGCTCAAAGCCCAGCTGGAACAGTTTGCACTTCGAAATGGACACCTCCATTTGGGCGGCCTTGCAGGTCACCTCTGCGTCAATGATGTCGTGGGTGGCTGGAGAAGAAGATGATACAATTTCAGATCACCACAAATGGCCCACTGGCATTTCTCTACACCACCAGAAATGGGCTGGGATCTTCTCCTGTGGTGTGCCCTGCCCATCCCACATTCCTGCTGCTCAAAGTGCTTCCAGATGGAGATGCCCATAATGTGCATCCCAGAAAAGCTGTTCCCTGCTCTCTGCTCCCCTCCTGAACTGTGCACAGCCAGGAAAACCCATCCTGGCAGAGGTCACATCCCTCAGCACGTCCCTTCCCAAAGCCCTGGTGGCACGATGGCCCAACGTGGAGCTCGGCACTGACCCCACAGCCAGGAGCAGAGGACTCACTGTTCCCATAGGGCCAGGAGCAGGGGACTCACTGTTCCCATAGGGCCAGGAGCAGGGGACTCACTGTTCCCATAGGGCGGGGGCTCGATGCAGCCGCACAGCTCCCCGCCGTTGTCCAGCTCGCAGGTGCGGTTGGGGCAGTCGGCACCCATGCAGGGATCTTCCACCACTCCTGCTAAACAGCACAAGACACAGCACAAACACAACCGTTACCCTCAGACCACAGGGCAGCCACTCCAGCCCCTCTCCCCCAGCAGGACATGGCTCCCCCTCAACTCAGACAGCCCCTGGTTGTCTTACAGCAATTCTCCTTCTCGATCCAGTCGGTGCCCAGGATGCCGAAGGTCCGGCAGGCCTCTCCATAGGCAGCCAGAGAGCCACACAGCTGGACCTTCTTGTGGTTGTAGCAGCCATCCAGGAAGCAGGACTCGTAAAAGGGCAGCGGGTCCAGGAGGCCGTAGCAGGGCTGGAAGAAGCCCTTCATGTCGGTCAGCTTGAGGCAGTAGCTATCACTCTGCAGCTCCTGGATCTGGACGTTGTCGCAGGAGGCGGCGTATTGCGAGTACTGCAGCTCGTTGCAGCTGTGGGCACCAGACACGTCGTGGGGGTTCCTTTCACGGCCCATTCCCCTCCCAGCTGGTGGGGAAGGGCTGTCTCTCCACTCACCTCTTCTGCATGCCGTTGGTTTTCCAGCTCTGGGCCAGCACCACGCTGCTGACAGCCGGCTTGCCCCGCAGCGTGGCGTAGTCGTCGGTGCGGTCGCCGTTGAAGTTGCCGCAGAGGCCGCACACCTTGTTCTGCAGCCGCTCCCCAAGGGTGATTTTGATGACGTTGAAGCCGTTGTAGCGGATCTGGATGTCGGGGCTGGAGTCGATGACCAGGAAGCCCTCCTGGCTGAAGATCTTGGTGGACAGCCCCGTGACAAAGGGGATGCTCACTTGGCTTCCGTTCACCTGGAGCGAGAGAAGGACATGGAGTTGATGTCCCTCCCATATCCTCTGCCTATGGATGTGGGCGTGAGCCACTCATAAATGATTCCACGGCTGCTTCTCACTATCCCAGCTGTGAAAACATCAGCAGTAGTCTGGGGCCCTTGTGGAGACCATTGTGCAGCCTGGACTGCCATCCACTATCCCCACCCAGCCCCACTCTGGAGGGGACCCCTGAGGAGACCTCACCTTGACGGTGTTCCTGTCACTGATGAGGATCTGCTCCTCGTTGATGTAGAAATACACAGGGGAGATGATGGTGAGGTTGGGCGAGGACCACTTGTCGAAGTTGATGATGAGCTGGAAGGAGAAGTCGGGCAGCTTCTGGCAGATGGTGGAGAGCACGAAGGCGCAGTTGGCGGGGAAGCGGAGGAAGGCGCCGTCGAAGGTGCGGAAGACGCCGCCGCCGGCCGCCAGGCAGAAGGAGCTGCGGGTGCTGAAGCAGCCGCGGACGCCGTTGCGCAGCCCGCACTCCTCGTCCGACTTGCAGTGCCGCGGGTCGCACTGGATCAGGTTGCGCCGGAAGCAGCGGCACCGCCGCGTGCAGTCCCCGCTCCAGAACAGCTGCTTGGGCTGAAAGAGGGACCCGTCACCGGCTGCCCCGTCACACCCTGAGGATGTCTGGGACAAGGTTTACACCCCTCTGTCACACGACAAGAGTGGGAAATGAGGGCAGAGAACACGCTGGCAGCTTGCACCCACCTTAAAGCATCTCTGCTACCCACACTCACCTTTGCACTGCCACCACAGCCTCCCTCACCTCTTGCACACACAAAAACCACAGTGCTAAATACCCCCTTGGCCTTTCCCTTGCACCTTGCTAGCCACCAACCCATCTGCAAGGAACCCCAAATGACAGTATCCCAATACTGGCTCCTCATGGAGCAAAGGCACCTTCCACAGAACAGTTTCACTGGCACAAAATACAACCCACTATAACATGAGCAATGCTGCAAGCACAGCACTCTGCTGCATCAAACTCCTCAGTGACATCCAGCAGCTACAAGAAAGTAAATTTCATGTGAAACAGTAAATCTACCATGTATGGAATACCTAGAACAATGTGATTGTACAGTACTGGTCTTTGGCACTCATCAAGGAGCCTTCCCAGTCACTACCCTTTCCTCCACCAGCTCCCTCCTGTGCTTGACACCCAGGTCACCCTCATGCAACAACTGCATGATGGATTTTTTTGGATAGAAAGACTTCCTATGCAGCACACCATGGAAGGACATCCCTCTCCTCTCTAGCCCTGCTACCAGCCCAGCCTGACTGTCATCCCTGCTCAAACTCTGCCCAGAAACATCACCCAGAGGGTGGAAGCAAGCCCCGAGAGCCACGTACCTCGTAGTATTTGCCATCAGAGTAGCAGCCACAGTTGTGGGGCAGGATGCAGCTCTTGCCATTGAGGACATAGCCAGGGTCACACTGGCAGCCCTCCACGCAGTAGTGGCTGCAGTCGCTCTTCAGCCGGATGGCAGCACACCGGGGCTGGCACAGGGACACACAGCTCTCGTAGTGGCTGTTGGGGGGACAGCTGACAGCTGAGCAGGGCACAAAACAGACACAGATCAGCTCCATGGACACAACCAAGCTGGCTCCCCAGCAGAGACTGATTCAGACCTGTCATGCGTGGTGCCAGTCTGTGGCCTCACCGCCCCATGAGAGCGGGGCCCCTGAGCCATGAGCTCGTTAGAAGGGAAAAACGACACAAATTTAATTTTCAGTCTCGTTAGCAAAGACAATTACTTCCCATCTGATTTTCCAGACAGATTGGCTGCCAGGGAGGCGTGCGGTGCCCATCCTCAGGAGCCTGATTGAACAGCACATTGTCATCTCATTGACAAGGGCTGCAGCTTCATTACAGCAAACACGTACTGCTGGCTTTGAGGCTGACTGATGCAATCCCTGGTTAACAGTGGCTGATGCCTTCTGAGCTTGAGGCTTCCTCCTTTCCATCCCTGTCCCTTCTGAGCTTGAGGCCTCCTCCTTTCCATCCCTGTCCCTTCTTAGTTTGAGGCTCCCCCTTTTCCATCCCTGTCCCTTCCTAGCTTGAGGCTCCCCTTTTTCCATCCCTGTCCCTTCTTAGCTTGAGGCTCCCCTTTTTCCATCCCTGTCCCTTCTTAGCTTGACATTTCCTCCTTTCATCCCTGTCCCTTCTGAGCTTGAGGCTTCCTCCTTTCCATCCCTGTCCCTTCTGAGTTTGAGGCTCAACCTTCTCCATCCCTGCTCCTTCTGTACCACATGCAGTTTGTAACAACTCCAAGGGAATACTCCAAGGGTGTCCCAGACTTCACCCACCTCACCCAGCAAGCGTGTGAGGGATTGGCTGCCAGGCCATTGGCCTTCCCCTCCCTGGCACCCCAGGAAAAGGAGAGTGGCACTTACAGCACGAGGTGAAGTTCCTCCAGCCAGTGATGGCAATGCCCTGAGTCTGGCACGTGCTGGCGTAGTTCTGCAGCCAGCTGCAGGCTGTCTGCATGGCCCCCCCATCCACGCAGGTGTCAAAGAGGCAGTTCTTGTAGAAGAAACCAGGGTTGATCTTGCTGTGGCACTTGGCAAAGACGCCACTCTGGCTGGGGATGAGGCTGCAGAGCTGCTGGGGCTTCCAGAAGCCTTCCACCTTGCCGCAGGCCGGGCAGCGGTCACCGCAGCCCACGCGGCAGAAGGCGTCCCGCTTGGCCCAGCTCTGCACAAAGTCACTGATGCTGGTGGCCGGTGTCCCCCCCGCGGCCACCAGGTCGTCCTCGGGGTTGCCGTTGTAGCGGCCGCAGAGGCCGTAGGTGAGGTTCTGGAAGCCCCGTGGGATGGTGACCGACAGGAAGGTCTTCCAGTCGTACACCACCTTCAGCCCAAAGTCGGTCTCCACCACAATGTGGAAACCAAAGGCGAAGATGTTCACTTTGCCCTGGCCCAGCTTCAGGGGCAGGTAGAGACGCTCGTCGTTGACCTGCAGGGAGGGAATGAGGCATGCTGTGAGGGGGAATGATAGTGGGAGCTTCCACAGAAGGACAGAAATGAGGGTGGCTGGGCATTCCCAGAACAAGGTCCCCACCAGCCTCACCTCCGTGCCCAAAACAAGGCAGCCAAAACAGAAACCCCCTCCAAAAGCCATGCCTGGGATGAGCCCAAGCATGACCTGATCCCCAGAAAACCTTGCAAGCCATAAGGCCTCATATTTAGGGTTTTGCTCCACAGTCTGGGAGCCACATCTGCAGAAATAACCCCAGCCCCCATGGCCCTGCACTCACCATCACAGTGTATTTGTAGGCACGGTGGATGACGATGTTGTAATTAAAGACCTCCACTTCTACCTGCTTCACCCACAGGGCCAGGGAGGTGTCCCGATCCTCATTCTTGGCCGTGACAGTGAACGTTGGGAACGTGTCCGAGCGCTCCACCCTGGGCCGGGAGATGGTGGTGCACAGCACCAGCTCACAGCTGCTCTGGAAGTCGAAGGAGTAGCCATCAAAAGTCAGGTAGTGCCCGTAGCCCGAGATGATGCAGGAGGCATCGGTGCGGACGTGGCAGTAGTAGAGGCCGTTCTCCTCCAGGCAATACTCATCGTCCTTGCAGGACATGTTCTCGCAGTACACGCTGTTGTCCGAGCCGTTGCAGTAGCACAGGAAGTGGCAGGAGATGTCCATCCAGAAGGTCTGGTTGGTGGCCAGCTGCCGGCCCTCGAAGTTGCAGCCGCACTCGCGGCGGGGGATGCAGCGGGTGCCGCGCAGGGCGAAGCCCTCGTCACACTGGCAGCCCTCCGAGCAGGTGTCCCTGCACACGGGGCCCGAGGCCAGGCTCTCGCAGGTCTCCACGCAGCTCATGCACTCCTCGAAGTGGCTGTTCTCCGGGCAGGAGAGAGCTATAGGTTGGCAAACACAGAGCCTGAGCGCCCAGCTCCAACAGCACGGGGTGAGGAACAGGCAAAAAGTGGGTGGTGACCGGTCCAGGGGGAAAAGGGGAAATAGGCCCAGCATTTTGTGGCCGCTGGCTCATCCCATTCCCTTTGCAGCCCCTTCTCCCCTCACATCTCAGCCCTATCCTGCCATGCGCCAAATGATGCCTTCTCCTGTTATTTCCCAGACAAACACCTCCCTGAAACCCCTGAGGCAGAGGCAGGCACAGGCTTCCCACCATCTCCTTCCACACTCGGGATTTTTCACTTTTACTTCTGAATTATGAATGTTCTCCCATCCACAGCAAGTTTGCAGCGGCAGCTAAAACCCAGTGTTATTCAAATTATCCTCTGGTGGTGGCGTATGGCACCGCCAGACACCATCTGCAGCTCTGGAACACTCCTGCAGCACACCATCAAACTTCTGCTGCCTCCTGAAATGCCACCCTGAAACCGCTTCTCTGGCAAATCTGGCTCTGCTAGCACCAAAAACTACTGCCTGTGATCCCAGCATCCCACACATAAAGCTGCTCTGCCTCTGCACGCCCACAAATCCCCAGCAAAAAGACTCTGCCTGGGTTTGGTGTGTTCCAAACCTCCCTCTCCCCATGATGGGTGACAAAAAGCTTTGGTGGACTCACGGCAGAAGTTGTGGCTCCTCCACTGGCCGATGTCCACGTCGGCGTTCTTGCAGGCGGTGGCGTAGCGTGCCACTGAGTCACACAGCTCCGACACGTTGCCCCCACTCTGGCACAGGCGGAACAGGCACGTCCTGTAGTAGGCTGAGACGTTGACCACGCTGTGGCACTCCAGGAAGGTGCTGTTGGTGGGGTCGTTGATGATTCCGCAGCTGGAGCGGCTCCTGTAGGACTTGAGCAGCTCGGAGTCGTTGTTGCAAGCCATGAGCAGGTCGCCGCACTCGCCGTTGCAGATCTCGTCGAAGGTGGTCCAGCTCTCCAGGAAGAGCTCCAGGTTGTCCGTGAACCTGCCCTTGGGCAGGTAGAACTCGTCGGTGGCGTTGTCGTTGAAGAGGCCACAGAGGCCGCCGGTGCAGTTGAAGTAGGAGGTGGAGAGGCGGATCTCCACGAGGCCAGAGTCGTAGTAGCTGATGGCCAGGAGCCCCTCAGACTCCATCACGGTGCTGTTGTCAGTCCGGTAGATTTCCAGGCGCCCAGAGGGGTGGAAATAGGGCAGCTCCACATCATAACCATTCACCTACAAGGAACAAGGTCGAGAGGCTTCAGGGAGGGTGATGTGGCTTTGCCCAACCACACTGTGCACATTAAACACTTCCTGACCCAGATCCATCCTCCAAGGCCCAGAGTCTCCTCTGAGGACATACAGCTGTATCTTTGATTTTTTCCCCACAAAAAGCAATTTAAAACAAGTTGCAGGAGAAGGAAGGAAAGCCATCTCAGCAAACAGGAGCGGCAGTGCTGTGACAGAAACTTCAGAGGGACTTAAAGGGCACATGATGGCTCAAGTGCCACTGTGGTGTCCACAGCCACAGATTCATCAGTCCTTCTCCACCGGATCACACCACAAGCCACCACCTCCCAGCCTGTCCCTGGGCAGCACCTTTACCTTAATGTCTGACAGCCTGGTGCCTCCGATCTTCACCTCTTGGCCAGCCGCCTGCACCCGCACGACACGCGGCCCGTTGGGAGCTGAGCCAGCCTTCTTCTGGCTGATGTCCACCTCGATGAAGTCTGGCCTCTCTGGGCAGGTCTTGAGCAGCGTGTAGGACTGTTCCAGCGGGTAGGGGAAGGTGATGCCATCAAAGGTCTGCAGCACCTGGTCCTGCCCCACCAAACACACGGTCTCCCGCTTTGGGTAGCACCCGCGGTAGCCGTTCTCGATGGTGCAGATCTCTCCCTCGGGGCAGGTGGTGTTGAAGCACCTGGCCTCTCCTCCAGGCTCGCAGTGGCACTGCACAGAGCAGTCTGGTGACGCCCAGAAGGACTCCCCGACGCCGTAGTAGCGGCCGTTCACGTCGCAGCCGCAGCCCTGCACGGGGACGCAGCGGTCGGCGCTGAGCACGTGGCCCTCGGGGCACTCGCAGCCCTCGGTGCAGGGGGAGGTGCAGGCCAGCGGGGCCGTGAGGTCCGAGCAGGTGGCGGGGCAGCTGCTGGCACACACCGAGTACTGGCTGAGCTCTGGACACTGCACGGCCACCGCTGTGGGTGCAGAGGGGTGACAAACAGAAGGGACCATGTTATGGCACAGTTTGAGGTCAGCTGCTACCGTCTCACTGACCACAGCAGAGACAACACAGAGTGACCCATGAACCCCTCAATGGTAGGACAGGCACCTCCATTTCCCTCTCAGGCCTCCCTGACCAGTCCTGGACTTCTCCAGAATAACCCCAGAGCCACTGAGCCACCCACAGGTATTTAGGGCCACAAGGATGGTGGACTGACCAACCAGTCCCCATTCCAGTCCAGCCTCCAACTCTCCTCATGGCAGCTGATGATCTCCAGAGCAATGTGGAGCTCCCACCTCACACCTGACTTGTGCCACACTTTTGCTGGAGCAAGGGTGTGATGCCATGGAGAGCAGGGACCAATCAGTTCCCTCCTGACTCCCTCCACCTCAGCAATTCCCTCCCTTGGATTTCCTCCCCCTCCTGTCACACAATCCTGGGCGACCCCTGGCAGTGCTCCCCTCCTCCCAAACACTCACCGCATCCCGTCTGGCTCCGCCACTCTCCCACTGAGATGCCCAGGGCCTGGCACACGGTGGCATAGGCCTGGATGGCCTGGCACAGCCCTGTGCCATTGTCCTTGGAGCTGCAGAGGTCATAGACACAGCTGTGGATGAAGGCAGTGGGGTCCACGACGGAGCCACACTCCCAGAGGGGCCCCCCGCTCTTGTTGATGAAGCCGCAGTACTCGGGGGTGAAATACAGCGCCTCGGTGGCAGGGTCGCAGAGGCTGCAGTTCTCCAGGCAGCCCGTGGAGCACCTGCGCTCGGGGTGTGGCACCTGCCAGCTCTCCCCCAGCTCGGGCACAGATGTGGCCACCCTCCCGTCTGAGCGCAGGACATCATCCTCAGGGTCTTTGTTGTAATTGCCGCACAGCCCGCACGTGGCGTTGATGTACGAGCCCGGCACGGACACGGAGGCGTAGTGCTGCCCATCGTAGGTGACCAGCAGGCCAAAGTCAGTCTCCAGGGCGGTGGACAGGCCGCTTTGGTAGACCTTGATTGCGCCCAGTTCCAGGGAGATGGGCAGGGACACCACCAGGTCGTCCACCTGTGGGGACAGCACCCGGCAGCTGAGCCAGAGCGTGGGATAGCAGAGCCCTTGTGCTGGCACACAGACAGGACAGCCCTGTGTGGACTCTTGGGGTAGGGACATGCACAGAGAGACAGCCACAGGTATTTCCTGTCACCCATGCCCATTCCCCAGGACACACGAGGCCCAGAATTGCCATCCCACACTCTCCAGGCTGCTGGCGCCGTGCTGCTGCCGTCTCAGAGGAGCTGACCTGGCAAGTTCTCCCCTTCCAGCAGAGCTCTTACCTTTGCCTTCCCAAAGCCGCCCTTGGGGAGAACAATCTTGTGCGAGTAGACCTCCACAAAAATATCCCTCAGCCAGGAGACGGAGGAGCCGCCTCGGTTCTCATTCTTGGCCTCCACGTGGAAGTAGGGCAGCTGGGAGCCTGGCCAGCACTGCCTGGCGAGGAGGTAGGAGCAGGAACCCTGGAAGTGAAAGAGGAAGCCGTCGAAGGTGTGGTAATGTGGATCTCCGAACACCACGCAGGTGCTGCTCTCCACCGGCACGCACTGGAAGAATTTGGTCTTCGTCTCACACGCCTCGAAGGGGCCACAGGCCATGTCCTGGCACAGGATCTCATTGTTGAAGTCCAGGCAGCGGCACTTGGTGGTGCAGTTGGCGTTGTCCCAAAAGATCTCCCCTTGACGGAGAAACTGTCCTAGAAAGACAGAAAGGGAAAAAACCCACGCTACATCACTTCTTGAAACAGAAACACGCTCTGAGTGCACCCTTGGGGGGTCTGCTGCTCCTGTGATGGAGACCACCACCACCATGTCCTGCTGCCAGGCTCCTCAGCTGCTTTGTTTGTGCAAACTCCCAGCAAGAACCACTCAGAAATTCCAAGCTTTGTTTCCAACGTGTGGTGCATCCTCTTGAGTCCTACCCATGCCATGAGTCCTTGGAGTGCTGTGAGTGCTGTCACAAATCCGGGGTCAGTGCTGCAACACGCAGGCTGGAAAACTTGAAGGTTATTCCATGCATTTTGATCCCCCACCACTCTGGTTCTTCTTCAGTACTGCAGGGCACAGAGGCATTTGTGCTGTTTTCCCAAAGGAAAAGCCCCATTTGCAGGCACTTTCCAACACTTTTGCTGAACTTGCATCATCCTCCAGCTTTGCTGCCACTTCCATGATTCCCCTGCTCACATAACTGTGCTGGCCAGAAAGCCACTCTGTCACCAGCAGCCTCTGGAGCAATTTACTCCCATTCAGGAAGAGCTCGTAGTAGTTACAACATCAAAGAGCTGTTGATAAGCAACTTCCACCCCACACACGAGCCCCAGCAGAGCGCTGAGTGATCGCACAGCCCCAGACAGAGCAGACGTGTTACACCACCAGGGTTTGGCTGGTGAGAGACAGGAGAGGCAGGGAGAAGGCTGGAGAACAAGGGTGGCAAGTCCCCGTGAGAGTTTCTCTCCCCTCCATCTGGCCATCTTTCACACTCCTCCAGCATGTGGCTTCTGCCGTGTGCTGCCTGAGTTTACCTCTCCTAAACTTTTTGTTCTCTTCCCTGCCTCCTACCAAAAAAAAAAAAAAAATTTAAAAATGCTATTTTCTGCTTCCCCGCAACAAATGTCTCCTCTTGGCAAGGCCCACGCTCCAACCATCCTGGTGTGGGGAATTTGGGAAAGGGGTGTCATTCAGATCCAACACCTCGTGCTGTGTCTCCTCTCGTGGAGGGCAATTCACCGTGAAATTTAAATCCAGTGCTGGGACCTACTCACACTCCTCTTGTCACCTGCAAAGCTGAGACTGGTTTCCAGCTTCTCTGCAAAGTCCAGCCTTTCTTCCTGGGGTCAGCAGCTGGAAAACGCTGGGGCAGCTGGACCCAAACTCTGCTGGAGCTGCAAGAGCCTTGGAATCTTGTGCACCTTCAGTAGTCCTAAACTAGGACATAAAGAAGCCACACGTCTCCAGTGTCTGTCAGCAAATGACAATCCTCTCTTGCCCGAAAGACTCCTGGAGCACAGTGGATGCTCCTGACAGTTTTATTTGCTGAATGGAAATGCAATAATCTTTCAGCAGCAGAGTCCCTGTGCAGTCAGTGTGTGCATCGATTAATCCCTTTATGGCCCCACGCTGTCAGTGACAGGCACAGACTCTGTCACTGGTGCAGACAGGTGGCATTTGTCCTGCCTGGAAAAGCTGCTGTTCCTCCTGCAGAAACAAGGCAAATGGCACCACAAGATCAGCTTCCTTAATTTATGGGCAGGAGGAAATTGCTGTCCCAGGGTCTTTCCTGTTGCCACCAATTACTGCAGGAACTCAGAGATGTGCAAGGACTGAACCACCTCTTGTGTTTCTGTCCCTGCAGCTGCAGCTCGTGGGGATCATCAAATGCACAGATCGTGCAGCACCCCCACAGCATCACCTTTTGCTACACTGCACCCCAAAATTTGGGGACAAGCAGTTCCAGTTCTCCCTTACCTCTCAGGCTGCAGCCGTTGGCTGGGTCTATTTCTCTGCCATCTATTTTGAAAGCCCAGCGACCAGGGACGTTTACGTTGGTTGTTTCCTCAATATTGACAATGTCTGGGGTTCTGGAGCCTGGCATGCTGAAAAAGTTGGTGAGATTTCCACCATTGAAGCCAGCCTAAAGCAGAGAGAGAGAGAACAAATTCCATCACCCACCTTGGCAATAGGAAAGGAATGCTGCATTTCCTCTCTTCTCTGTTCCCCTCTGAGTGCATCTTCTACAGTTTTAACAGCTCTGTCTGGAGATTTCTGTTTTCCATGTGGTCTAAATTTCTGTTTTTAGGTAGTCTGGATTTGAATGAAAAGCTAAACAGGCACTACAAGCAAAATGGTGTGTTTTTACATATAATACATTTGTATGTACATATAGATCTAAGGGTGCATGAACTGACTGGCCAAAATAAAGTTGGGGAGCAATGTAGGGAGAGATAAAGTGAGGAGGCAACGTGGGGGTGCCGGATTCCTGCATTCCTTGTGCAGGAATGTTCCCCTCCTCAGGCAGAGGGACTGGCTGTGCCACTGCTGCCACCACCAAATTTTGGATTGCTCATCCCACCGTGCCCAGAAATTGAGTGCAAAGCCATTTCTAGGGTTGCCGGGGGACTCAGTGGCCTGAGCAAGCATGGATAGCTTCAAAACGCCATAGGCAGTTATCCAAGAGCTCAGCAGAGAGGGAGATTCAGGAGCAAGAGCCTCACCTGTGCCATGACCCCGCCGAGACCTGTGAGGGGGTCCCCTCCGCTGGCTGTGCCCGTGGTCCAGCTGATCTCGTGGTAATTAAACAAGGCAAAGGACGACACCCCGTCTGTGATCAGCACAGCCTGGAACGTGTTCACCTGTGGGAAACCACGGGCACATTCACCAGGTGATGCTGCTTTTCTCCTGCCCTTCTGCCACATTGATGGCTGGCCCGGGCGAGCCTCACAGTGGAGTGGAATGAGACCCAAAATACGCTTGTTCTTGCTGCCACAGCTCCAGCAGCTCCCATTCCTGCTCCTTCCTCCACCCGGGAGCATGTGAGGATCATCTCTGATCCAAGGGAACACCAATAGATGGCAGCATGAGAATGAGCTCACGGGGAAGGAGCAGCGGGCAGGATTTGGGTGGTTGGTATCTGTTATCTCCCATTACCCCGTCTCAGCTTTATTCCTGCATTATCTTTCCCGATTCCCTTCCACATTCATCTCCTACAACGCTGCTGAGGGTGGATTACATCCAAGCCAGCCGTGTATATCCTGCACTTTGCTGGCTGCCAAATCCCCTCCCTACCTGCTGAATCCGCCACTCGTGTTCTTCCTTTCACTGGAAATGACTCTGCATTTCCAGACCCACAACTTCCAGGCGCATTCCAGCCGGGATCCAGGTGGGAAGAGCCCAGCTTCCCTTTCAGGGCTGTGCAGAAAGACCAGAAGCAGCTCCTTCCCTTGAGATGTCCCCTCTCTCCCAGCAGATCCAGCAGCAGAGCTCATCCCTGGCAGCTCAATCAGGCATTTCTCTCAGCTCCCTGAATTTTCCTATCCTTCCCAATCCTGGGACTGTGCCGTGAGAACAGCTCTGAGCAAGCAGGATTTTAGCAGGGCACAAAGTGTGGGGGCTGCCTCTCTTTTAATTAGTTAATTAAGAGCAACACTTGGAGCCTGCAGTGGGCACTGGGGAGGAAGCCACAGCCTCAGCAACAATTCCCAGGTGACTGGGAAAGCCCATGGATGGAACCATCTCCCACTGGGAAGCATCAAGGGCCCGAGCACTGCAAGCAGCTGCTGGCTGCTGGAGGAAGGGGAGGGCTGGGGGCCACTTTGCACCACGTTCCATCCCCTTGGTGGCTCTGAGGATGCCCCAGAGGGGAGCCCAGGGCTGCCTGCACCCCACAGGGGACATCTCCAGCACGGAGAAGCAGCAGCTCTGGGAGCTGTCAGGAAGCAGAGAGGTGTGGGCAGAGCTGCCTCTCAGCGGCTGCAAAAGGCACAGTTCACACCGGGGCAGGCAGGGCAGGGAGCTGAAGCAGAGCCGCTTCCCCCCCTTCATCCTTTCCCTGGGATTCCTTCTCCCGTTCGTGGTTTCCTCTTGCTCACCCTTGCCAAGCCTTTTGCCGTGCTGGGAGGTCACAAATAAAGGCAGTGGCACTTGGAGAGGGCCACAACAGCTTTTCCACAGAACAATAAACCCTGCCCTGCTCAGGAGCCTCTGGGAGGGAGGCAGGAGGTGAATCTTACACCTGGCTCTCCTCACGAGCAACACTTCCATCAACCCTCAAAATTCCCCTCTTAGGAGCTCCTGCAGCACCCTCTCTGCCCAACCAGGCCCTCAGAAAATGAACCTGTTTGCTCAGGTGGCATCTCCAGGCAGCAACTGCAGCATCCCCAGGGACACATTCCCAAATTTTCTGCAGCTTTTCTGCATTGCGATGAAATTCCTGCTTAAGTTGCATGGTGCTATTCCTCGTGCCAACCCCGAGCCCTGGCTGCTGCTGAGCAGGAAGGCTGCTCTGTAGCAAAATAAATTGCATTGTGTTGCAAATGGGATTCTTCAGGCAATACACGAATCTCTATATTGCTTGCTGTCTGCAAATATATATATATATGTATAAACATATAAATGTGGGTTTTTTTCTGCAAGCGCTGCCAGGACTGGCAAAAAATACGCATCAAATCTCAAGCTTCTCTAACAAATGGGAAAAGAGCTGAACTGTTTATCAGAGCCAGCTCCTCGAGACAGGAGAAGCTGGGTTTTGGCACTCACAGCCAATCCTGAACAATCCAGACAAGAGCTGGGATCCCTCACTCATTTGCTGTTCAAGAATGGGTTGGATGAGGTTTGGAGCACCCTGATGTCAAAATGAGATGATCTTTTCCAACCCAAACCACTCTGATTCTATCTTCACCCCAAGCTCCAGCACAGACCCTTCCAGCAATCCAGCATGGACGTCAGCTGCAGTCACAGCTCACAAATTCACCAGATATTTAAAAGCTGTCCATGCCCTGACAAACATCTCCCTGCCATCCCCCTCCTGCGAGATCCAGCTCACACATTCACGGCCATGTGACACGGCCAAGTCATTAGCGTGACTCTGAGCAGCGTGATCAGTCTCCCATGCAGGCAGGGAGCTGCCATCACAAACATCTGAATTTGTATGCGAGAAATGCATCGTGATCAAGCCAAAAAGCCCTAATTGGTGTCAGAGCCTCCCTTAGATCCACTGCCTGCAAACGCCGAGGAGGAGATGCTTTCCCTGGAGATCTTAAAGCAGGGAGCGAGGCGCTTTCAGGCTCCCAGCGGAGAGAATGAAAGGATTGTGGTGCTCCTCTGCCCAGAAGGGGACTGGGGGGCAGAAACATGAAATATCTCACTCAATTTTACCCAAAAATGATAGGACAAGACACGAAACACACCCACAGCTCTGTCCTGCTTTGAGTCACCCCAGGACAAGCTCTTACCGGCGTCGTGCTGCTGCCCCCGTAGAACGTCACCTCCTCCCAGGTGACGATGAAGACCCAGAGGGCAGAGAAGGAGGCCATGTCCCTGAAGTGCCTGCGGATGTCCCTGGAGGCCCTGCGGAGCAGCTCTGGCTCCGTGCTCTCCCTGTAGTAGATCTCCCCGCGGATGCCGTTGTGCACGTCCGCCCAGAAGGGCGCCACGAAGGCGCGGCCGTCGGTCAGCGGGAAGGCCTCGGGGGTGAACTGGCTGACCAGGGCGTTGAAGGAGATCACGCCGTTGTTGTTGACCTGCGTGGAGACGCCCCCCACCCCCCAGTTTGTCTGAGCAAAATGGAATGAATCAGCACAGAGGTGCTGGTTGGGCAGGGAATGTGGGGTGAGAGGATTTGGGTTTATACGCAGAGGGTGAGGCTGTTGCACTGCTGGCAACAGAAGAAACACGCAGGCTTCAGAGCAGCAGTTGAACCACCAGGCAGGACCAACCAAAAAAAGCCTGCCCTTCTTTATTCTTTCATTTATATCTGTTTCTATGGACAATCGTGGATTGGTCAATGAGGTTCCCACCTCTATAAGTTCACAGGATAAAGACATGGTCAATCATCTTTCTCCGCCCCAGGGGAAAGGAATGAAAAACAATCTAAAAGTTCAAAACAATCTTGGCCAGTTAGGAAAAACAAGGACTGTGTTTATAGAAAATGCATGGGAACTTCTACTATAAAATGACAAACATGGAACACTGCAAAAAGCAGGGCGACAGTGAGGCAGCCTGACCATCTGGGCACAGCTTCAGCTTCATCCTACCCATGGTGGACAAGGGTTGGTGGAGGAAGCCCCAAAAGCAGGACAAAACCCTGAAAAGTTTTCGAAACAGGGTTCTACAGGAGCAGGATAACACCAGGCTTCATTGGGACCCTGCCTTGGGCTCCTGGGATTACTCAGCCTTTGGAGAGCAGCACTGAGGGACGTGGATGGTGACACAGGTGGCTGCATGGAACAAAACTGCCTTTGGCTTTGCCATCTGTGACAGATCCTGGGGCTCCCCAAGAGCAGGGAGGTGCCACCTCAGCCTCACCAGAGTCTGCTGAGGATGCTCCCCACAATGACATTTTCACAAAGCATGGACAGCAAATGGCTCTGCTGGCCTGGCTGCTGGAATGGGATTCCTGCTCTCCCANCGGCTCTGCTGGCCTGGATGCTGGAATCCCCCACCACACCAGGGTTTGGAATGGGATTCCTGCTCTCCCAGTGCTGCTGTGCACAAACTGGGGAATGGATGAGTCTGCCTCTCTTCTGATCCCACAGAGTCCACAAAACTTGGGATGGGGCACTGTCACGCTGACTTAGGCCCTGCCTAAGGTTTAGGTGAGCTCAGGTGACCCCTCTCAGCCCAGCCCTGGTGTCCCCTTAGCCAGGTTTTTGCTGTGCCAGCAGCAGCAGCCTGTCCTTGTCTGGATCCCCCACAGAACTGCTGCCCCTTTTACCCCCCTGCAGGTCCTGCACGTTCTTGTTCCTTGTCATGGAGCAGGAATAATGTCCCTTGTGTCAAGCCCTTCGCTTTGCTGTGCCATTTAATCACCCACAAAGAAAATTTATTGCCTTTTAGATTCCTTTCCCGTGAACATTATCCCATTAAATATACCTTTGACTTTCTTAATCATAAAACCTATCAGTTCATGAAATCTAAGAACTTGTCAGGTAGCTGCTAATAAATCTTCCAGTTCCTGATGACAGGCAGAGCGTGTTTAAAATGCAGCCAATAATGGCAAGGAAAAGGATGAAGGGAAGATCTGCTTTCTCCACTTACATAAATGCTCCTGTACGGGGCTCCAAAAAAGATGAATGGCACAGAGATCTTGATTTCAGGTGAGCTCCCATCATCGACCTTGGGGGTTTTGGTGTCGTTCTGCCAGAATGGATACAGGTTTGCCATGCTGTGAGCTGGAAGGAGAGGGACAGGGTGCTCAGGGCAGTGTCCTGACCTCAGAGAGGCCACAGGAAAAGGGCACCAAACCCCAACATCAGCAGCCAAAGGGTGCTGGCTACTTTAGGACAGGCTCTGGGACAGGCTCAGGAGGAAAAGCCTCACCCAGGTGAGTCAGGGCACAGCAGAGTGACCACAAAATGCAGCACAGCTGCACTTTTGCCTCCCCTGGCACTGTGACCAAGTCAAACCCCCTCAGTCTTGTCTCCACACGAGGACAACAGGTCCATGCCCTGCTCCAGGATGGGCAGGACTGGCTGTTCCACATCTGAGGTGCTCAGGGGAGCAAACAGCACCAATTCCAGCCCCAGAGCCACGTTCCTGGCAGTGCCCACCTTCCTCCTGCCCATTCCTCCCCTGCCAGGGCTCCTGGCCCAGGGACAGCCTGAGGGGTCACGACTGCTCCATCTCCCAGCAAAATTCAGTTTCCTGCTAAAAGGCCCTGCCAGTGGATTGAACTGTCTCTCCCAAAACTACTTCAGAAGGTGCTTTTGACACATTTCAGCCTGCTGTTTTTTAACCAGCCTAAAATCCATCACCTTGAGGCACAAGCAGCCACTTCTGGCCCCAGGGCACACGTCCCTTCCTGTCCCAGCCACTGCCAGACCTCTGCTGTCATTGTTCCTCCAGTCAGCTCCTCACAGAGCAAAAGGGGATTTTTCTGGGTCTGCCTCCCCCTTCTCCCCTCTTTGATGCAGGAAAGCCTCACGACATTCAATCTGGGACGACAGAGCCCCCGGGCTTGGAACAATCCCTGCTCTGTTCACCTGGATTCAGGACATGCTTTTATTTCCTGGGCCCTGCCCTGAGCTCCTGGGGGGCCTCCAGTCAAGGCCAGACTGCTCTGTGTCCCCATGGACAGGGAAGGGACTGTCCTTGATGCCCAGCCCTGAGGATGCTCCATGCTGGGAGTTAAGGAGTCACTGACTGACCCTTCACAGGCTCCAAATTTCCCTGGGAGAAGGGAGATAAGGGGAAAAGTAGCCTAACCCTCTGGCATCCTGATTTCCTAAGATATTTGTGTGCCCTGAGTGCCCTGCTGGACATAAAGGGAGGTGGCATTGATGGTGTCCAAGCTACAGCTCTGTTTCCACAGACATATCCAAAGGGCCACAGCAAAATTCCTCCTGCCAGGCAGTGAAATAAATTATTTCACAGCTGTTACACCCCTGATGAGTTATCACAGCCAAGGCACAGCTACAAGACATGGATTTTATTCCTTTTGTAAACAGGAAGCTCAGCAGGCATTCCTCAATTCTTTAGCTCTACAAGTGCCACATCACCACACCTGCTCACAGACCTAACACAGAAATTTCCCAAACTCTGGAATGCTCCAGGTGCACACAGAGCCATATAAATTATAAACACAAGATTCCTTTAGGATTCTCAGTCCCTCCCTCCCCATGGGAAACACTCAGTTTGCCCTGGTGGTTGTTCTTGCTCCAGCTAAGGAGCTGGGGGTGTTCCCCAAGCCCTCTGGGCTGGTTTTCCAAGCCCTCTGGGGTGATTTTTCCAAGCCCTCTGGGGTGATTTTTCCAAGCCCTCGGGGGTGATTTTTCCAAGCCCTCTAGGGTGATTTTTCCAAGCTCTCTGGTATCTCTGGGCACAGCCCAGCTGGGGAATGTTTTCCTGCTGGGAGACACTCACCTCTCTGCCGAGCTGTTATCACCAAAAGGGCCACCCAGGCTCCCAGAACTGATCTCTTGTTCATCCTACAGGCAGGAGACAAACCCAGCCATGCATCACATTGGTAGGAACACACATCCTTGAGGTGATTCCCAAAGCTGCCCCCAAAGCTGCTGACAGGTGGATGTTTCAGGGCTAGAGGTCCCTCAGCTGCCAGGCAGCCCTGAAATGCCTGCCCCATGGATTGCTGTGAGGAGAATTCCCTGGTGACCACAGCCAATCACTGCCAAAGGGAGCCCAGAACCACCTGGAAGAGCTCATTCCATGTTTGGAGGCTGTGAACAGCCACAGCTCTCCATGGGCTCTGTGTTCTCCTGAAGGTTCAGGAGCAATTCCTGCTCTGCTTAGTGCAGGGATGGCCACTCCTGGCTGAGCCCAGGGGGAGCAGCTCTGCTCCAGACAGGAGAGCTCTGATGAGCTCTCATGGTCCAGGGGCTTCAAGTGCAGCTAATCCCCTGCCCTGGCTGCTACCACAACCATCACTCAGGGCTTTGATGAGCGTGGAAGGAGCACAAACATTTACACAGCTGGGCAGCTCCTTGTGCAGGAATCAATGAGAGCACACAGAGAGAGCAGACACAAAATGAAAGCGAAATCCTGAGCCAGCTCTAATTCCTCCTGTGCCTAATGCAATTTGTTACTCGTTATTAATCCAATAGGAAATATTGCTCCAACACCTGCTTTGATTTCTCTGCCCGTCGATCGTGCTCGTTCCGCACGGGCACGGCTCAGGGAGAGCTCCCAGGAAGGTCTGGGGTTCTCCCAGAGTGCTGGGAAGGGATTTGGGAGTTTCCCACACCTACTGTGTGCACTATGTACAGTCTGGGTGTCAACAGCAGCCTCCTCTCCTCCCCAGATTTAAAAATCACCCTACAAAACCCAGCGCCCCTTTGCGTTCTCCTCATGGATCTGTTTTTATGGAAAATGTGGATCAACAGATCCAACTCCTTCTAAGGACACTCAGGGAGCACTGGGTTACAGGGGGAACACCCCATCATTTATCCCACATCACTCCCTCTTCACTCCTATACTTGGAAAGTTTGGAAAGTGGAAGGAAGCTTCTTCACTCACATCAACGCGACCTCATTCTCCATGGGGAAAAGTTCATTCCACCAAGGAGAAGTTTAAGCACATTCCCTGTCTTGGAAAGGTGAAAGGAGAGCGACAGAATTTTGGACAGATTGTAAATCTGTGTCACTGCAAGGAGAGAAGAGCAGAGAGTGGCCAGTGGGGACTGTGGCAGTGCGAGGACAAGAGCGGAACAGGACAGACAGCAAAGAACAGATTATTGAACACATCCCACCCAAAACTAGAATTTTTTAGGTATGGGAAAAAAAAAAATTACCAACCTGTTTCGTGGGCTAGAGGAGCAACCAGGTCTGAAATTTTAGACCAGTCTTGGTAGAGCAGGGCGAAATCCTATGTCAATGGAGAATGCATGCCCGTCCTCCCGTGCCAATTATTGCTGATGACTGAAACGATGGCTCAGTCTTTGCTCTCCCAGTTGAAAACTCCGTTTCCCTCAATGCTCTTCCAGGGCTGGAGCAGTGTTGAGTTGCAATCACAACTGTTGTTCCTCTATTGATAACCAGCAGGCTAATCTGGAGATCAGATTCTGGCCTGGAGAGGGAGAGAAGCCTCTTTCTTCCCCAAAAAAACTCACCCCCTTCAGGTGGATTCAGATGGAAATGCCAGAGAGACGGAGCTGGGCTCACAGCTCTGCTGCTCAGGGAACGGAAAACCCAACCCTCAGAAGAATTGAGCCCCTTCCTCCTTTGTGAAAGGGGAAAAAAAAAAAAAAGCCCATCTATATAAAGTTACAGGATTAGCATTAAACAGTGCTAGGCTTAAAGCGCCGTTCAAAGGCGCTGCCCTGACGTTTCAATGGAGTTGCTTTGCCATCCAAGTCTTGCTTTTACAGGTGGAAAAGGAAAAACTCACCCAGCCCAGCCCAGCCCGGGTTTCCTTGCTGTTCCCATTTCCAGCCTCCCTGCAAGGACTGGTGGAGCTTCACTGGGGGAGCGTTTTTATCATTTCCACTCGTACAATTGCAGTTTCCACATGGATTTTCCTCTGGTATCTGGGCTGACCACAGCTCTTCATTCGAGCCCTATCTGTACCCCAAGAATAGATTTCAATGGCTTTGAGCTGGTTCATATCCATGTTGGATGAGAGGGAGAGCTGGAACAGCAGCTGAGGGGTGAAGGATCCACCAGCAAAGCCGTGTTAGAGATGATTTTTGAGCCTGCAGCAAGGCTCAGCTCAGACAGGCACCGCTCCCACTCCAGCAGTGGGGGAACAGCCTGACCTTGGCTGCTTTTCCCTTCTGACATTTTGCCTGGGGGCTTTCCATTCCCTATTTTCCCTGCTAGGAATTCGTTATTCCTCTTGTGCTCCCCACCCTGTGGCAGGAACAGAGAGGAGACAGGAGTGCCAGCAGCCCAAGAAGCCCAGACTTTTCCCCCTGGGTGCTCCTGGCAGTGTGTTCAGCAAGTTCCCCCCACAAAAAGCTGTCTCTTACCTCAGCAGTCTCTTTTAGCACATCAGCTCACAAAAAATCCCAGAATTTGCTTTCCCTCCATCCTCCAAGCATGGCCTTGCTAGCAGCAATCTTTCATTTATAAATTTATTTTTACCCTTTTTTAAGCCAACAGCTATTTTAGGAGGGCAGGGGGATATCAGCACTGACTGATATTCCAGGGGCAGATTACTTCCAGCCTGCACCCTGGCTCTTCCCTTCCCTCCCATACATTTTAAACATTACCAGCAGCAGGAAAATCAATTGACTCTCCTCGTTCTGTTTTGTAACACAGAGAAAACTGGTGGAAATAGGTTTCCCTCTGCTCCTTTGTCAGTTTAATATTCTGGTCCTGCTTGTCCTGGGCAAGTGAACACTGATGAAGTTTGATTAGGTCTCACTGGCTCTTTGGGGAAGACTTTGTCTTGCAGCTTGTCTTCTCCTGGCAGAGGATGTTCCCATCATGCAGTGCTGAAAGTATCAGAGCTGAACAACCAAACACTTCTTTTTGTTTCTTAATTTTTCTAGCAGAAAACTTCCTCCCATGCCTCACCTCAAGGGAAAACAAGCACTCAGAGATGCCACCAGGGCTTCTGTGGCTGCTTGGCCTTGGCACAGCAGCCACAGGCAGAGCCTTGTCTCCTTCCCACCTCAAGGACATGGAAGATGCTCTGGAAGATTTGCCCAGGATGTTTCACAGCTCTTGGAAGCTGTGATTTGCCAGGATGTTTCCCATTCTGAGGGACATCTCTCTGCTCCTGCCTCCCCCAGGGTCATCTGGTGGAGGCCATGAGGGTGAAAATTGTTCTAACCCCAAGGCCAGTCCCACTGAGGAGAGACAGAGAGTGAGCTCAAGCTTTATTCCTCACCTGGAAGTGGGGATGAGTCCCAGTCACGGAGAAATCCAGCCCAGAAGAGGAACAGGCCTTCCAGCTCTGTGACTTCTCCTTTTGACAGGTGGCACCTTGCACAGGTGAGGTGGCTGTGCCCAAACCCATGGCCAGACAACAAAACCATCAGCAGGATAAAAAAAAAATCCCAGCAGTTTTCAATCACACCTTTAGGCTGACAAAGGGAAATGTCTTTGCTTCAGGGGACACAAAAGTGCAAAGCTCAGGACACTGGGGT
This sequence comes from Drymodes brunneopygia, assembly GCA_013400955.1. Classification (NCBI taxonomy): domain Eukaryota; kingdom Metazoa; phylum Chordata; class Aves; order Passeriformes; family Petroicidae; genus Drymodes; species Drymodes brunneopygia. The sequence goes on from VZTZ01001158.1 coordinate 30,632, forward strand.
TTTTTTGTGTAAAAACTTACATAAGTTTATTGAACTGCTCCAAACCAATGACCTATTTTGGCCTGAATTCCACCGCTAAGTCTGCGAGCAAACCAAAGGCAAATCGTGGGAGCGGGAGGTGCATCCCCAATGAGAGAAACCAGGATAAAAAACCAGATGGACTTACAGTTCTTCTTCTTTGAAATTACATATGGATGCAACATTAACAGGGAGCAAGAATAGATCTTCGTGTTTAAATTGCATTGGAAGTTTCCAGGAACTGCAGAAAAGCAATCACAGAGGCAAAGGCCCGAGATGGCTGCAGCCCTTCTAATGTTGCCCTGGGGAAGGCGTCTCTCTGCTGCCTACAAAAGTGCCACATCCAAACCAGGGAGGCACAGCTGCCAGGAATAAATATTTTAGCCTCTGGGCTGCTTTCAGCACCTCGTTTGCATTCTCAAATCTCACACACCAACAGAACCTACAGAATCTCACTGATGAGCAGGAGGCAGAGCCGCTGCGGAGCCTCTGTTGGATCCCAGACCCGAGGAGGAGAGGGCACAGGGAGAGCCCGTCCCCAGCAGCACTTCCTCCAAGCCACCACGGGTCACACCTGCCACCAGCACGCTTGCAGCTCCCAAAAAACAGGGTTCCAAACCCCAGCCAGGGAGCAGAGGCCAGCCAGCACCTCGTGCATATTCATAACGCCACCCGTAATGCAATCCACTCCGAACATCTGGCCAAAACCATGGATATTCAACAGGAGCATCTCCAAAAACACAACAGCACAGCGTCTGACTCAGCACACGGAGCCATGGGACACTTTGGTGTGTAGCTGTCACCCAGGTCATCGTGGAGCAGGTGCTGTGCCCTCTGTGCAGCCTGCCCGTGGCAGCCTTTATGCACAAACCAGCAGGAACAACACAACAGCTCTCGACAAAAGCAGCCCTCGGACAGAAGGACACGCAGGCCAGGGAAGCTTGCAGATCTGTTTTGTTTGCTCAAGGGGATGTCACAGACCCAGGGACCTTTAGCTGAAGTGGGGACAGGCTGGCAAGGCCTGGACATGGCCTCTCCTGACATGGCAGTGGTTTAAATCAAACCTCCTGCAGCCTCACTCAGCACCCAAACCCCCTCTCCCACTCAGAGCTGTCTCGTCTCTCCCCAGAACATGGTCCCCTGTTGGGTGGCACACACAAAACCCTTCCCCACAAGGTGTCACAATCTGGGATATTTTGCCACATCCCTGTGTGCCACTTGGTCCCACTTTCCACATCTGGACATGTAAACTCTCTCTGGGTTTTGGGGGTGAGGCCTTCTCCTTGGGAAGCCAACCAAGAATTTTGGGTTCTACCCCACGACAGCTCCACTATCTGCACATGAGGTGAATGCCTTGAGAAAAACCTTCCCCTGAAGAAGTGGCAGGGTGGTGATTTCATACCTGACCAGATCAGGGGAGCAAGTTTGGGTGTCAGCACCAAATCCCCAGCACCTGTTAACCTCCCATGTCCTCTTTTTCCACCTTCCAGCTCCCACCAGGTCTGCCACAAACAAAATCAGTTTTTACTGCCAGTTCTGAGCTGGTGACAGCACCAATCCCTCTGTGGACAGCCCAATTTTTAGTGGGCAACCAAACTTAAAAGCACGAATTGGGCTCTTCTTTATCATCCCATTGCACTCTTTAAAGGCCTTTGTTTATTCCCTTCTCTGAAACCCAGACACTTCATCGTGCTGAGGAAGTTGGTCAGGAGTTACAGCATCTCATTAACAGCAGGTACAACGCCATAAATACACCCACAGAGGCAATTACTGCTCTGCAGAATTAGGTCAGAGATACTTTTGGTCACTTGCATCAGACTCTGCAGCCACTCAGGGATAACCTACTTACACTGGAGGTCAAGGGCTGAAATAGGCTTCTAATATTAAACAACCATATCTTCATAAAACTTTGCTTTATAACAAAATATCTTATTAACCACAACTTTTCCTATTGGTAGGTATGTATATATCATACACAAGTGTTGGCTTAAGGGTTCTGCTATCAGGCAGCAAATTATTTTTGCTGCCCAAATGGAAAATACATCTTCAGTAAAGCTCTAGCTTAGAAAAGCATCATTTTATGTTACACTGCCACTATCTCCCTGCTCTTTAGTTTACCATGGATCTATGGAAGATCTATGCTACCCATGGAAAACCTTGCTCCCTTCCCTATTGCTCATCTCAACGGGGCCAAGAAATTGCTGTTTTAGGCAGGGGGATGAGGCACAATTTAGCGACTTGTTTTAAATCCTCCCATTTGAACCCTTGCTTTGGATAAGGAACTAATCCCCTCTGAAGAATCCCCACATCCTAAACCTGAAGACTATGAGATAATAATACTTCATCCCCTCCCCACTGATCCCACCCCACAATCCAGGTAAAATGTGAAAGAGAAATACACAACTCCAAGAATACCAAAGGAGCTCGGTGACGTGGGCAAAAGCATCCTGGGGAAAGAAAGTGCACGTGGGGATAAAGGGAGCATTTCAAAACGAAGGTCAGGAGTTCATGTGTAACTAGAGCCCTGGCTGCACAGCTCCAAAAACTGCTGTGCAGCTGCTTGGAACCAGGAAATCGGGGAAAGTCTCGAACTTGGAGCGGGGAAGACGCAGGAAAGCGAAACGAGAGAGAAAGGAAGGAGGATTTCACTGAGCGGGCAGGGGGGATCTGCTCTGCAGTAGGAAACGGGGACTACGTGAAGCAGCAGCACGCGATGCCTACTGATGAGGGAAGCCAAGAGAGAGAGTGAAACCTGCTGAACACCCAGCGTGAGTCCAGCTGCTTTTTCCTCCACCTCCAGAGGCTGATCCGAGCCAACGCATCCTCCGAGTCCGGGCCCTACGCAGGGAGCCCCGGCCGGGGGCCCTGGGGAAAGTGCTAGGTTTGAAAACTGGTGCAACAGCAACAAACACAAACTTCAACTTGACTCTTCCTCTCTCCCAGGAGAGGAATTTTAGCCATTCCACTTGCAGCACCCACTGGGACAAGATGAGGTGCACGGAGGATCTCTTGGGCATCAGGATGGACGGTGGCCAACGGGGGAAGCTGCTCTTCAACCCCTCTGACCTGTTGTTCTAAAAGCCCTTCCACAACGCAGCGCTCATCCACCACATGCCAAAAATCACTTTTCAACACACCCTTTATCCCCACTGGCTGCAGGTACCGTGTGAGATGGGTACAGCAACCAAAAATCTCTCTTTTTCTCCCCAAAATCAGGTGGATATAGAGCACGCGCTTTGAAAAGAAAGTTTCTTTCTAGGAAGTTCTTCATCTTTTCCCCCATTTTGTGCACTCACAGAAAGCAAACCAGTGGGCTGAAGTGGATGCACTAAAGTACCTGAGCTCTGAATCAAGCAGAATACTGATGGAGATATTTCCTGTGAACTCGAGCACAACAAAAGGTTGAGACAGCACCAAGCTGCAAGAAAATACTACAGCAAGCTCGAGCCACAGTCGGGTAGCTAGGCCAAAGGGAGCTCTGGTGGAGCAAAAACACCAAAAAATTTCAGAAAAGAAAACAACAGGTCAAATTCTGCACCGAGCTGTCTCCTCCCTTATGGACCCTGGCATTGTTTAGCTTGAACAACTGACCATTCATGCCAAATCACGAGTATACCGGAGCATCAAAGGAAACATCAAGGTATTGCCCACACTGAAACACACGTCCTGAAGTCAATTGTCACCTCAAGGTCACCTGCAGTGGATGGTGGGCATGGTTCTCAGATCAGGGCACTTCCTCCGGGCTAAGAAATCACCTGCTACAGAAACACAACCAAACCTCAACCAACCAACCGAAATAAAAACCTTGCAAAAAACTCCTCAATGCATGTGTGTGGGTGTGTGGGGGCGTGTGGGTGTGGGCAAAAAGGCTATTTCATTCTGGGCTCCACATAAATTTTATCTCCATCCCGGATGCCGTAGGAATGCAGCGCCCGCGAGCTGTATTTCATCTCCTCGGGACCAAAAGGAGCCTCCTGGTCCAAGTAGAAGAGCAGCATGTTGCTTGTTGACAGCTGCACCACAGTTTTTAAGTGCTTCTTCAGCTCTGCCACAGTCTGGTCGAGGCGGATGGACATCTCCTCCACCTTGTCCTGGAAGTGAACCTCCACCTTGGCGCTGCTCTGCGGCCGCAGATCCACCACTGCCAAGGGCTCCAGCTTCCCGTACTTGGTGACCAGCTCGTGGTACCTGCAAAAATTCAACAAGCCCCGAGGTAGGGTGCAGCCAAGGCACATTTCACAGGTCTGGGTGTTCCCCACATGAGACAACACTGACCCTGATTGCAGCTGTGGCCCCAGAAAGCCCAAGCACTGCAGTCACTTTGTCCCACGTCCCCAGGCTGCACTGACATGAGCTCAGTGTCCCACCAGGGAGGAGTATCTTGCTGAGAAGGGTGAAGTTACCACCAGCCTGAGATGTTTGAGCTGACTGGGCTCAAAACAGCTTCCTGACAAAACTATAGAGCACAGTTTGGGCTCCTACGATTTCAGAAATCCCAGCCGTGGCTGCAGTGGGATTTGGAAGAAAGAGAGGACGCTGTGCTCACAACTCTACGCCTCCTGCTCCAGTAAAAACACTTCAGTGAGGAGTGCCAGAACCAAGCCAGGGCTCACAAAAAGGACACAGCCCTCAGTTTAGATTCCCAGTATCTGTGGCCTCATGGCTTAACTGATTATCAGACATTCCTGCTGTTTTCCAAGAGGCCACCTAGGTCCCAAATGTTACACCCCACTGAGCACAGGATCATCAAGATCATCCACGCAAGGTGAGCTGCTGCACAGTTTGGGAGCTGATAACAAACATGGCAATTCTTGCCAGCTGATCCTTCACACCTGCCCTAAAACAAGATGGGAATTTTATTATCAGAGGCACACACTCCACTGTCACCTTGTCCTTGCAGCCAAGTTCTCCCAGTGTCCTTCCCAAGGTGCCTGCAATGGAAAGTCTGTGTCACCCCCGCCCCCCTGGTATCGCTCCCATCGGGCCAGGCTGGATCTCCCTGTCTGGCTGGGAAAGAGGAGGAATGGCAGCACAAAACACAATGGGACTGGGATGACAAAGGCTGAGAGCTGCCCAGGACAGGTAACGTTTCAGAGCCCCTGCACAGAAAGAGCTTTGTGCTCCCCATCCCAGGCGGAGCCGAATGCGATCGGCGCGGTGTCACAGCCCCCGGGGCAGCGATGGGATCTGGCAGCCTGGGTGACCCCAGGGAGTCCTGCTGGGGACAGGAATGTTCCTGGAGAACAGCAGCCCCTCTGTGTGCTGGGCACTGAGCTAAGGGCCACAAGGCACTAGGATTTCCCCAGTCCCACGGACACATCCAAAGGCAGGATGGTGCCCTGCTCTCGCAGGCACCAGGTGGGATCAGCCCCATTTACCTGGGAAAGCCGTGAGTGCTGAGAGGAAACAACACTCCCCACAATAAACCCACCTGCAGGCACAGCAAGTGCCAGCCAGTGTGCCAGCAGTGGGGAGGGCTTCTCTTTCTCTGGAAGGATTTGCCAGCAGCAACAACCGATGGGAAAGAGGAAGAGAGGAACTCACCTGCTGCTGCTCCAAACCCTCAGCCCCCTTTGGGACATCCCGTTAATTCTCAGCATCTCTGCTGCTCCAGACCAACAACAACTTCTGGGCCAGCCACAATTACTGCCATGATTCATGCACTAAGGGTGTTGGTGGGGAGAGGATAAAGAGGGGGGACAAATTTCAGACAAGCTGAGAGAGAGAACCACCATGAGAGAGCCGAGATTATCCAAATATGTGCTGTAAATATGCAGAGGGTCAAGCAGTGCTGGCTGAAATTTTCTTGTGCTGAGGAAAGGCAGAATGAGCTTTGCAGCCTTGTATGTGAGCTGCAAAGAAAGTGGGGAGTGAGTGACTGGCTGCCCTCAAATCAATCAGGACCAAGGCACGCTGGTACATGGATGTTTTGGACCCCAATAATAGGCACCCTGGAGACTTTCCTAATCACCCCTTGCAGCCTGTCAGTCGCTGAGGCTGCTGAAGACCTGAGCCTGGCTGGAAGTGTCTGTGATGCTGTGCAGATAAACAGTGGAGCAGACGAGCAGAGGGCTCATTAAAACCCCCCAGACACGAGGACGTCACTCCACGAGACAGCCAATATTGGATTGTGCGCCCGGCGCTCCCTTTGACCACGACATCCACAGAGATAAATTGTTCCTTCCATTTCCCTGCCTGCCTGATCCCTTCCAGCTGCAGACAGGGCTGCAGCAAGCAGGGGGGTGCTGGTGACAGAGCTTATCACAGGCTGCACCTTGCCAGTCTGGAGGGGGGCTGCTCCCACTGGGAAGTTTTCCGTGTTTAAGTTGTTCTCCCTCTGCTCGAGGCAGCACTGCAATGCAGATGTCAGACCCCAGCCACAACATGTGTGTCCTGATTAGTTTCTAATTACAAACCACCTCTGGAGCCACCACAGCAGATCTGGGAGCGAGGAAGGGGAAGCTTTAGCAACAAACAGACACAAAATCCCTCTGCAAGGAATGCCAGGTCTCCCTTTGGACAAGGGCTGCTGATTTTGGGTCCAGGAACTGAAACCCAGCACTGGGGACACTCTCAGCCATTTGCAGCCTCATTAGAAAAGAGTCTGCAGTGGCACCCAACCCCTCCAGGACAGCACAACCCTCTCTGGAAGTCTCTTGGAAATGCTGCACAGATGAAGGGATTTGGACAAAGGGGCCATTGACCATGAAAAAGGCAGTACCAGTGTTTAAAGGCTAAAAAATCCGAGGGGGAGGTGATTTTTCTAGCATAAAGCTGGCATGTTGGTTAAAATCAGCCTGGTTTTCTTGGATGGGTGAGATGTCAGTAATGTTTCACATGGAAGCTGATCCCAGTGGTGTGGGGTGATGTGTAACACACAGCCTGTTCCCAAAACCCGTGTCCTGGGCATCCTGAGTGCCTAAAGCTGTACCCCACTGTGTCCTTGCCTGCAATAGATGGATCATGGACATTCTGTCACCACCAAACACAAGAAATATGAAATGTTATCAAAATTAATCCCTTTTGGGAGCAGCACCATGACTCACAGTCCCAGTCTCCCCTTCCCCTTCCCATCTCCTTCACTCTCTGCCTCTGCTGTTATCCTTTCCAGTATTTCCTTCAATTTTTACGCTTCAAGGCTCTCTAAAATTACAAGCCAGGACTTGTCCTCAGAAAAAGGACCAGCTGCCTTGTCTCCCTGATTGCATGAGTGCCCTCTGCCTCTGAACTGACCCCAGCATGCCTCTAACAAATATTATAATCACTGACCCTATTAATATTCACACAAAATGCCATGCCCTCATTGCCCATTCCAGCCTTCCCACCCCTTACTGGATTGGCAGGTCACACATCCAGTGCTTTAGAAAAACAAGAGGTATTTTAGCTGAGAGTTCAACTGACCAGATTCCATTTGCACCTCTGGCATCCCTACCAGGCCATGCCTGTGACCTTCAGTGTGTCCCCATCTCTGTCTGTGCCCTCAGAGCCACACAAAGACTCCTGTCCTACCCCTTTTCTGTTTAGAAAGGATAATAAAGCTTTGCTGCCCAAAAGCACATGAGAGTTTTAGGGCAGAGGGCAGGTAAAGGCAGTGGCCTGATGCTCCATGATCCCTCTTCAGCCCATTAGAAGCAGTGAGTGAATGCTGGCACAAAAAAAGATCCAGACTGAGCAGCATCTGTCCAAGTTCATTAGTTTACCAAGATGAACGGATCATTGGATGTACTTTTTTGGCAAAGAAAACCCATCAGACTTGTGATTTGCAGGCCTGAAAGTGAGGGGACAGCTTCCCATTGCCAGCCACATTCCACACACCAGATGGTCCAGAGGATTAGATGCCCTGGCCTGGCAGCAGAGAGCACGATGTGTCCTGGCCTTGGGCACTCCCAAACACAGGTGGGTTATGAAGGGAGCTGTGGGAGAGGCCAGGAAAACAATGAAGGTCATGAACTGAACAGTCCTGTTGTTTAATGGCACCTGACACAGCTACTTTTAAGGTCAAATTTGACTGAGGAGTGACCCTACAAGCCATTAGACAACAACAATAGAACAATTTCAGCTCAAACACACTGAGGGAGCCTAGCCCGGAGGAAGGCGAGGGATGTTTTTTTTTTCTCATGGAACAGCTGGCACACATTTCCCATCACCTGGCCAGTCACCTTTCCTTCAGCCTCCTCACCCTTCTGTCCCTGCTGTCCAGGTCAGGACAGAGAATCCCTACCTGAAAGGGACCTACCTGAAAGGGACCTCCTCCTCGGGGAACTCCATGTAGTAGCGGATGAAGAAGCGCTCCGAGTCCTCCCGCTCGCCGTCGGCCACGATGCTGCCGTTGAGCTTGGTGATGGATGGCAACCTGCAGGCACACAGCAAGAGCCACAGTCAGCCACGAGGGGAGCCCAGACAGCCTCACCAACAAGGCAGTCACAGCAAAAGTGCCCAGGCTTTAGCACCATGAGAATTCCTGCCAGGAAGAGCTCAGGCCTCGATCCCTTTGAGAGAGCGGGAAAGTTCCCTGTAATTTCTCAAGCACGTTCAAAATTCAGCATTTTCATTTCATCACGTGTGCACAGACTTGTAGGAGACTCACAAAATTCCCTGAGCAGCAGAGCAGTCAGATTTAACATTTCCACTACTCTGACTTCTCCACAAAACAAGCTCCAATCTTTCTGCATTCACATGGAACTTCATCTCCTACCAACCTCTTCCTCTGATGAGCTGCTCCCACCCAACAAATCAAGCTCCAATCTTTCTGCATTCACACAGAACTTCATCTCCTGCCAGCCACTTCCTCTGATGAGCTGCTCCCACCCCTCCCTTGCCTTGTCATGTCTCTGCTGAGCAGAACAAACCAACAGACCTGGCTATTAGCAGCTTCCTGCGCTCCTCGGTGGTGTAGGACTGCAGCAGAGGAATTCCCAGCAATTTCACTTCCTCGAGCTTGGGGAAGGAATTTAACTTGTCAATGTCTTCCCAGCAATGCAGGCCTGCTCAGGAGGAAAGATTTGTGTTAACAAACACAGAAAACACATCATGGATCCAAGATAGTCAGACACAGCCAAAGAACATATGTGACAGGAGAGTGTCACTGCTGTTCCTTTGAGGAGCTGGCTTTTTGCTCACGATGTGCTGCTAAAAAATCGACATTTGCTTACAAGACAGAGGAGCTGAAATTCTCCTGTGCTGCTCTCCAAGTCTAGAAGGATTCTCTCTCTCCATGGCTTTTTTATGGACCATTCAGCCTTTGGCCTCACTGCTGGGGACTGACCAGCATCAGTGGTGTTGTGTCTATAAAGGGATGCTGCCTTAGGAGTGTTAAAGTCACCAGCACTTCTTTCATTCCAGGCATCACTAAACAGCCATCAAACGGCTTTACCTCACACACATGAGCACCTTGGGTCCCATTTCTGCTCACAACCCAACAGTGAAACAGTCCCAGAAGCCATCCAGCCATTTAATGAAAAAGGTTTTAACTCGTTTTCAGCCCCCTCAAGACCTGACATTTGGGATAACAAAGCAAGCAGGGAAGGCAAAATAAAACAAAGCTGAGGATTGAGCAGCAGCAGAGCCCTGATTGCGTGGTGAGATCAACACATCTTGGAGTTCTTCACCTGACAGAACTTCAGAGTGCAGCAGCTTTCTTTAAAACCCCCAAAAAGTTTTAACAAGCTCCTTGGGATTCCTATTTGACTTTCAGCTCTCAAAACATCAAAATGCAACACAGAGCCCAGAGTTCTTAAGCAGCTGGCATCAAAACTGCAAAACTACTTAGCACAGGAGCACTTGTTCCTCGGTGAGGCAGTGCTTTTAAATGCAGCTTAACAGGCTTTTCCTCCTCTAGTTAAGCTTTTATTACAGGGATTCCTTGATGCTCACATTGTAGGGCATGTTAATAAAGTCCCTTCTACCTGCCTGACACTTCAGCAGCACTTGCACAGCATATAAAGCTGTAAAGAACAAAAGCTGCTTGTGCAGATGGATTTGTGGTGGATGTGTCACACACAAACACGTCACAGCCCCCACGAGCTGCCCTGCAGCTCCTTCCCTCCCAAGCTCAGGGTGCTCTTCCCAATATTCCAACTGCTCATTCTCTTTCTGGAGCGTTGGCTGGAAATTCTCTGGGGCTGGAGTGTAAAAGCAGCTTCCAGCATCATTTGTGAGGCTGTAAAAACTGAGCAAGGATGACAGACAGTTTCTGCTGGGGGATGCTTGATCCCTGCTGCACACCTGCACATGGCCTCATTTCACCCGAGATAAAACAGGGAATAAAGGCAAAATGGGATTCTTTCATCCCCTCCACTGCCAGACATTTATTTATCCTTCCCCAGCCAGGAGTACCTGAGGCAGGGATGGGAAACAGAGGGAAACTACTGACATTAAAAAAACCTTTCCAGCCCACTTTGATTAACTGGTCCACACTGCTCTGACTCATCTTTTGATAATGACTGACTACCCAAAGCAGCAGGAAAATCCCACAGATGGGCAAGTTCATTTCTTGTCATCTGTACAGGAGGAGAGACTCTGATCAACCAACAAAACCCACCCCAGCTTCCAGGCTCTCACCTGACTTGTGCAAGTTGATGGATCTTAGGTTGGGGAAGAGCCTTGCCAGGGAATCTTCTGACTCCTCAATGGTCGTGAGGTTGTTGTTAGCCAGGATGAGCGTGTCCAGTGATGGAAACATAATCCCCAACTTCCGAATTTCAGTCCAGTCTTGAAGGTTATTGTCAGTTATGTGGAGTAGCTTGAGAGACTGACAGCAAACTGGAGAACAAGACACTGTTTCATAGTCGTTAAGGCACAGGAAGAGCTCCTCCAAGCTGCACAGGGCAGAAAGGATCGTGTCATCCTTTATGTGATTTTAACACAACTTTCTGTAACAGCTCTGAGAACCTCGCTGCAGAGAAGGCCTTTGAGCACTCCCCATGGAGTGTTTCAACTATGTCTCTGCTCCCATCCATATTTTCAGAGATTAAAAAAACCTTTTAAGTGTTCCCTGAGTCTCTCCCAGTATTGTGTAACAGATTGGCTGGGGCTGTCCTTCACAACTCTGCCCAACAAGTCACCAACCCAACTCCAACAGTGACTGGGACCTGCTCCCAGTGCTCTCAGCTTCATTTAAAATGGGGTTTTGATACAACACTGATGATGGTTTTTTCCCCCCACATCATTGCTGAAGATTCCCATTAAAGAAAGAACAGATCCCATTAAAAAAAGAACAGGTCCCACTAAGTTTTCAGACAACTGAACTCTCCCAGTCCCAGAGAAGTGCAGGTTGGCCACACAGGACATTCTGTTGTCACCATCTCTGCTTACAAAGCCACACAAAGAGGGATCTGTCACCAAAATGAAGCCACCAAGGACATCCATGGGAGCAGAATGCCAAGGTGGCCTGTGGCCAAACCACAGAAATCAACACCTGAGCAGAGAAAAGCAGGATGAAATATTCCTTGACAAGTGGCCAGACCCTCAGAGGTACCTCCCATTTAACACCTGTGCCCTGCACCATTCATTGCACGGTGACTCAGAGGGAAGCGTGGCCCTGCTGCATTTTTGGGGTCATTAGCCATCTCTGGTATTTAGGTTTGGAGGAGGAGAAGCCCTGGGCTTTGCAGCACCACCCACGTTTGGTTTTTAAGACAATGTGAAGCACTCACCTGGAGTCCCCAAATTCCCAAAGGAAAACAGCCCTTTTTCTCTACTGATGTTTGCACCCTCACAGCCCCCTCATCCCTCACCACATGACTCCATAAGCCAGCCTTGAGCTGAGTACAGAAAATCCCTCTTTCTAGTCCAGATTTCCAGGCTTACTCTGGGAATTCCTCTGGTAACTCCTGGCTTTGCAGCACCACCCAAGTTTGGTTTTTACACAACGTAAAGCACTCACCCGGAGTTCCCAACCTCCATCCCTTTTTTTATTACTGGGGGTTGCATCCTCACAGCCCCCTCATCCCTCCCCACATGACTCCATAAGCCAGCCTTGATCTGAGTGCAGAAAATCCCCTTTTCTAGTCCAGATTTCCAGGCTTACTCTGGGAATTCCTCTGGTAACTCCTGGCTTTGCAGCACCACCCAAGTTTGGTTTTTACACAACGTAAAGCCCTCCCCCGGAGTTCCCAACCTCCATCCCTTTTTTTATTACTGGGGGTTGCATCCTCACAGCCCCCTCATCCCTCCCCACATGACTCCATAAGCCAGCCTTGATCTGAGTGCAGAAAATCCCCTTTTCTAGTCCAGATTTCCAGGCTTACTCTGGGAATTCCTCTGGTAACTCCTGGCTTTGCAGCACCACCCAAGTTTGGTTTTTACACAACGTAAAGCCCTCCCCCGGAGTTCCCAACCTCCATCCCTTTTTTTATTACTGGGGGTTGCATCCTCACAGCCCCCTCTGCCCTCACCCCATGATTCCATAACCAAGCCTTGAGCTGAGGGCAGCAAAGGCCCAGATTCCCAGGCTTACTCTGGTAATTCCTGCAGGATGGTGTGCACTGTTTCCCAGGAAGCTTTGCTGTTGTTGAGCACAAGTTTGCGGACGCCAGCGAAAGACCCAGCGCAACTTCTCTCTAAAACGGACAAACTGAGAGGGTTGGAACTCAGGTTTAGAAACTCCAAGTGGGGGACGTTGGACACAATTTTACTGACCTAAGTGGGGAGAGAAGGAAAAAAAAAAAAAGAAAACAAAAAGAAAGAAATGTGTATCAGGCAGTAATCAGAGCTCTGGCAATAATATCTCACCTCCTAAAAGGGACCACAAAGAAATGATATGGGGAAAAACATAAGAATATCTACCTGTAATTCATCCTCCAGCCATTCCTGATCTAGATGGATTGGTTAATTGCTCATTCTCCTCAAGAGTTCATTTAATTACACTCTAGGAGCAGCTTGATAAGAGAAAGGCAGTCCCTTGGGACAGGTCATAAAACCTACCTCAACCCCAAGGCTGAGCAGCAGCACCTTCCAGGAGCCAGTCCTTGCTCCCAGGGGGCCAGGGCCACCTCTCCTGTCACCAGGGCCACCTCTACTGTCACCATGGTCACCTCCCCTGCTTCCATGGCAGGAGACTGAGCACTTGTCCAGCTTCCCACTGCTCCCCACAGAGCTCAGCCAATCCCCAATTCCCTCCTTGACTGGTAAACTGAGTGGAAAGCAGCTTCCAATACCAGTGGACATCAAATTCTGAGTGAGAAAGCAGCTGGCAGCAGAGCTCCACTCCACACAGCTTTGGGATGGGCAGACCATGGCACACAGAGGGCAATAAATGGCCCAGTTGTTGGCAAAGGGGGATTGTGAATGAATTCAGGTGTGGCAAATGTGAGGAAATGAGTCTGCCTCACTTCACACCTCCTCTCAGGTGATGCCATGGTTTGGGTGCATCACCTCAGGAATCAAGCAGGCAAACTGGATGACATCAGTCCAGCAAAAACATAGGATTTAGGAAAAAATGGCTTATGATGAACAGTCGGAAGAAGGGCATTTTTCAGTATTATATTAAAATAAGAAAAGGAGGCATTAAAGTTTTCTTAGCAAATATAAAAAGCTGTTGTATAAGGAACAGTGAGCATGTTCCTCCTGCCTGCTGAGAAGAGGGCAGGCAGAAATTGGCTGAAATTGCAGCACAGGAGACTTAAATTACACAGTTTAGCCTATGAGGTTATTAGCTAAGCATGGGAACAGGCTACCCAGGGAGCTGGAATCCCCAGCACGGGCAGCTTTTAGGGGTGGGGAGATATTTATCTGGTGTGGATGGGCTGTGAAAACTTAATCCTGTTTCAGAGGAAGGGGCCAGCACACACAGAAAGCCTTTCAGTTCCTAAAAGAGACTGAACACAGAGCAGGGTGTGAGATGTGCAGCTTGTGAGTGACCAGATGTGAGGTCAGCCCCACTGAGCTGGGACACTGCAAACCCTGCATTCATTCCCTGCTCAAAGACATGACAATCTGATGGCACAAAACCCCAATTTATCCTATTTTCCCCCACCTATTTCCAACAATAAACACCAACATAAAAGGAGAGCATAATCCAGTGAGGAACTTAATGACACTTGAATGGGTTGAGATTGTTTCACTCCTGTTATATTGCATTTATTGAGCATTATTTCAACCAGGCACTTCAAAGGATTTTACAACAGCATTTAGCATTAATTAATGAGGCTGCAGAAATACCCTTTGTGGTAAATATTCTTAAATCTGTTCTGCAGATAAGGCAAGGAATGTGGAGAGGGAATAAATACCTTGCCCACCATCACAGTGGCAAAGCTGAGAATCAAGTGCCACTCTGTTCAAAACTAAACTGCTCATTAACTTCTTGGTGTTAGAAATGCCAGTTCCAGTGCTTTGCATGATGAAATAAAATAAAAATACAGATTTTTCACCCACAGGCCAAGACTGTAAGTCTCAAGGTACAGGAGTGAAGTGCCACACTAGATTAATTCCATTAATTAATTATTATGCTCAGTTGCTGTCAAAGTAAATAAACATCCCCTTCAGAGATGAGAAAGAAGCCACAAAAACGAAACCCTCATCAATGCAACATTGGCAGTCAGCAATAGCTGTTAAAGGTACCCAGAAAGGTGCCCATCACCACTTTACCTCGTGCCAGTCTTCCAGTTTGTTGTCAGAGAGGTCGAGCTCAAAGACGTGGGCGCAGAAGGCGGCGATCTCGTTCTCGTCCCCAGCACAGGTGATGCCACAGCTGTTGAGCACCAGCACACTGGGCAGGTTCAGGCGGTCTGGCACAGGGAAAAACAGAAGCTGCCTCTGCTCAGCACTGCCTTGGAGCCCCAGAACCCAGCCCCAAGCAGGGATGTTACAGCCAGCAAAAGAAATCTACCAGTAACGTCAGAATTTACAGCGATTTCGGGAGCTCAGGTTAAACGTGGATTTTAGGACTGACGCCACCCTGAAGTCTTGGTTGTAAGCATGAAGTACCACCCCTATCAGTGCTCCTCAGTTCCTCCAGGTATTTCTGTGTGCTCCAGGCTTGTCTTTTGTCATTTATGCCATGTCTCCTATCAGTCCTTGCCAGAACTTGTGCTCTTCCCCAGGCAGCTGCTGCTGCAGATAGGACACAGGACTAGGGGAGTGTCAGCTGCACAGTCAGACTCCCTTATCCTCTTGCCCTGAGCCCACTTGGGTCTAGTAACAGCCAGGAGGCATTTAAACATTTCTTAGAAGGTATTTAAACATTTCCTAGGAGGTATTTAAACATTTCCTTTCTCAGCCTTCCCTTCCCAAGGTTCAGTGTAGAGCATTCAGCACTCATGCAAAAGCTCAGGTCTCTGCTCTACCTTTCCATTTGTGCTTTAAAGGGGCTCCAGCTCCTCCTCAGGCAGGTGAATGTACTCAAAGCTACAAGCAAGGACTTGGACCTCAATCACAGCCTGCTGTGCTGAGGCTAAAACATGACAAAAAGCTGGGGGTTTGTAACAGGAAACAATTTCCACACAAGAAATCCAGGTTGAGGCAAGGCAAGCCATCAGTCTTACACTCCTTCACACACAAGGCTTTACCACTTCTCTGGAGTACTAAAATCCATTAAAATTGCTTTTTTCCTAAATAGGTGGCCCCTTTTCTCCTTAACACTTGACAGCTGCACAAGAAAGGGATTGTAGCAGCAAACAATTATCTGGAGTGATCTGGGTTTCCCAGTTTTCTGGCTCATAAGTGTTTGGCTTCTTTAAAGGACGGTGTGGCACTTTGGGAATTACTCATGGAGGATTTGTAAGTCATGTCTCAGTCAAATTTTAAGATGTGGCCTCTTTTCAGCACCCAAACAGCTCAGGTGAGCAGGAGAGAGGTAAATTTACCTGCAGAGAGGGAACAGACAATTTTCTGTTCTTCTTCATTCTGAGAGCATTTTATCCTCAACTGAACTCAGGCCCTTTTATCTCCTCTGTCAAACCCAGTTACTGGAAACTTCATCCAGCTGATTTCCATGGCTATTTTCCCCTTTGGGGCTGGTCATGACACAAATTGACCTGCTGGATGTTTGGATTCCTCCTACAGATCATGATGGGCAAGATGTGTGACACAAAGAAGGAGATCAGTGTGAATCTCAGACCCATCTGTACAAAGCAAGAATCAAATGGCAACATCAGAGTGAGAGGGAAGACTCAAGGGTGTCACATGGATCTAGTTCAGAGGAGATGGTGACACAGATTCTGCAGCCTGGGAGGCTCAAGGACACCCACGAGCAGCACAGAGCTTCAGACACACAGCTGGCTAAATTCCCTGGAGGCAGCAAGGCCAGGAGCACAGGAGAGGGGAATTCTCCACTAGGTCACAAAGCACTTGGTGCCTTGAGAAGACAAAAGTACACTGCAAGTTCATCTGAGGCACTTGGCACTAAAGCACCCTGGCTGGAGGCTCAACAACTCAGCACTCTGCTTGAAATGTGTCCCCTCCTGGGTGCACTGAGCTCCTGTCCCTGCAGGCACCAAAGCAAGCTGGTGGCATGGGGACCAACCTCAAATTTAGATATTTTATGTATTTTTGAGCCACCTCTGCCAGAACACCTGTTGCTGCAGCCAATAATAAAATGGGGTCACTGGCCTGAAGAAAACAAGCTCTAGGGACAGCTGAACCCTCAAAACACAGATTGTACAGGGCTTTAGGTCCATCTTCCACTCACAGGGCTGGAACCTGGTGATCCTGAAGGTCCCTTCCAACCCAAATAATTCTATTCTGTTCTCTAATTCTGATTTTGTTATGCTGTAGAAGAATTGGGATTTTTTTACAGCAACCGGTTCAGTCACTTTCTACGTTCTTTAGATCCCAGTCTCTCAACTCTCCAGTAAAAAAACCATATTGTGATGGTTCTTTTTCTGGGTAATTCAAGGTGATTCCTCTTTCAGTTGATTCCTCCCAGCACCTCCCCAGATGCTCAGAAAGCTCAGAATTTACCTTTCATGGGTGAGCCCTGTGGAGTTGCTGGCACGTGCACCCCCATGCCAGGCCCACGGCGGTAGGGGAAGTTCTCAGGGCTGTATTTCTCACACAGAACTTGCATGAAACTCCTTCCACTGGGCTGGTCCATGCTCCCTTCTTGGACTTCTGGTTAAAAAAAGAGAAAAACAGAGCAATCAGCAAGTAATAATCACTTCTAAAGTGGTGCTTGACCACACAGGTAAAGCAAGCAGCTGGGTCACGGGTTTTATTTCTGAGCTCCGGATTAGTCTAACATTTCAAATTCAAGATTAAAGTAAAATATTACTTAAAAATAACCCAAAGGCAGAGGGTTTGGTACTGTACAAACACAGCACTACAGGCCAAGTTCAAGACCTCCTTACCCCAGGATAACTCCAGGCTGCAAAAGGTGACTTCTGCTCTTGCCACTCCTGCCCCTCCCAGGAGCACTGTGAGAGACCCACAGCTACCCTCAAACTCATTTCCAGGGCAGCCAGGAGGGGAAGGAGCAAACAGCTGCTTGTGAGGAGGAGATTGCTCCAACAGCTGTTTGCCAACTTCCCCTTTCTGCTGTGTCACCAAACCTCGTTTGGCCAGGCCAGGAGGCAACTTGTGCCAATTCCATTCTGCAGCTGCCTAATGTATCTGGGAGATAATAACTGTGCCCTTCCTATCTGGGCACGGCACAGAGCAGCACAGGAAGGAGGCTGTGCCTCAGCACAGGCTGCTCAGCTGCCTGCAGAGATACTGAGAGGCAGCTGGGAGGGATTTTGGCACCAGGATCCCTCCACAGCCCTGCCAAGGTGGGACCCAGCCTCTCTCTCTCTGCCCTGTTTTCCTGTGCACGCTCTGAACTTGGCAGTTGGTGGGTTTGTAGCAGAGGAGGAGATCTTGGTTCATGGATGAAGGGATTGTTGCTTCCAGAGATGTCCTGCTGCCCATCCTGGACTCATCATCACAATCCTGAGCATGCAGGAGCCAGTGCAGGTTTCCTGCAGTGTCCAAATAGTCATGGGGCAGCTTTTTCACTAATTACTGCAAAATTACATTTTGAAACCTCAGAGTGGGGCCACGCATTCATTGCAAGCCACATTGCAAACTTTGATTTAAAGTTTCTGCCTGTTTCTTTCTCTTAGATTTGTTATAGGCAAAGATATAAATCTAGATATAAAATTCTAAATGAAAGGGATTTCACTAAGGTTCCCTTTGCTGAGAATCACCTGTTCAACAAGTTCCACTTCACTTCTTCATTACCAGACTACCTAAAACCCACCAACCAAAAGGATCTGAGTACAATAAACAGCAATTAACTGAAGTATGTTACCATTTTTATATTATACACAAAGTTTAAATGTCACAAATAGGACCTTACAGGATTGGTCTTAAAAAAACATCCAAAAACCACCATTTTCATCTCTCGACAGCTTGGTTGATTCACAGCTCAAACTTGACTCATGTCACTATCTAGAATCAAAAAATAAATCCTCAAAATGGAGTTTGATAGGAACAAGGCATTTAATTTTAGGCTAAACCCTTCCCTTCCACATGGCCCAGGAACAATCTGCACTGACAGCTGAGTTTTTAGGCTGAAAGGCCTCGTTCCAGAGCTCTTTGGGAGCTCAGCACCATCCACAGACAGCCAGGGCTTTCCAAACACATGTGCTCTGGAAATTCTGGAATTCCCCTGTGCATAAAGCTTTTTGTCCTTCACGTGGCTTTCCCATCAGCTCCATCCCTCTTTATTTGCTGAACAAACACCAGCTGGAAATTCCACAGGAGAAACTCACCTTAGAGGCAAAAAATGGCGTTTTCAGCTGCAGCGTGAGAGCAAGCCAGAACTGAGAATAAAAACTCCTGCCATTTACATCCAACAGCTTTGAATCCCCAACATTTTCTTCCTCAAGCCCTAATTTTGCTCCTCAGTGCCATTGTGAGATGACAAAGATGTCCTGGAGTGGGCAGTCACCTTTCCCACCTCCCTTCCCGTGGGATTTCACGTCCCCTGTCATCATCTGTGGCTTCTGTGCATCCCCACAATTTGCTGGGAGCAAGGAGCAGCAGGATGTGCAAAAGGCAATGACAGGTTTGCAGGGAATGTTGTCACTGCAAGGGCAGCACGGGGTGACCTGCAAGGTGCACGTTCCTCAGCGTGTCCCTGCTGACAGCACGAGGAACAATTCACGGCCCAAAATAACTCTGGGTTTTCTAAGTGACAGCTCCGAGTGCAAACGAGGTACTTGGGCTTTCAGAGGTGTCAACAAATTGCCTTTGTTGTCGTATTTAAGTGCTCTGCTGCGGGGCTGTGAGCCCGGTGACAAACGACAGAGAATCCTAGAATGGTTTGGGTGGGGAGGGACTTTAAAAATCTCATTTCAACCCTTCATTCCAACCCCTTCCACTATCCCAGGGTGCTCCAAGCCCCGTCCAGCCTGGCCTTGGACACTTTCAGGGATCCAGGGGCAGCCAAAGCCTCTCTGGGCACCCTGTGCCAGGCCCTGCCCACCCTCACAGGGAAGGATTTCTCCCCAGTATCCAATTTCACCCAGCCTCTGACACTTTAAAGCCATTCCCCCTCGTCCTGGCACTCCAGGCCTTTGGAAATAATCCCTCTCCATCTGTCTCCCTGCAAGTACTGGGAGGCCATAATTAGGTCACTCCAAAACTTCTCCTCTCCAGGTGAACAATCCCAACTGTCCCAGCTTTTCCCTGTCATATCAGGATTGTTCCATCCCTGGTGCCTCCTCTGGATTCTCTCCCACAGCTCCATGTCCCCCCTGGGCTGGGATTCCCAAGCTGGAAGCAGCACTGGGAAGTGTCTGGAAAGAGGAGCATGACCCTGACTTGAGATTCCAGGGAAACCCAGAGCGCTGCTGCAGCTGCTGAGTGAAAAAGGAACACTAAAAACAACATGGAAAATATTTCCATCCCCTGTGCTGCCAGGGAGAACAACAGAGGAAGAATATTCGAGGAGAATAAGAGACCCTTCAGGAGAATGACATCACTAATGACATGCTAATGAAATTCCAGTGCCACTCCAATGCCTCCGGGGCACATCCTGAACAGTCACACACCAAACACATCCTGACATGTTTGTACACACGGAAAACAAAGCGTGAGGATGGCACAAACAGCTCTGGAAGGAGCTGGAACATCGTTCTCCCGAGACATGATTCAGGGAAATTATTTTTGAAATTATCTCGAGAGGCAGAGAAGTGAATCACAGAATGGTTTGGGTTGGAAGGGGACCTTGAAGATCATCCAGTTCTGCTGTGGGCAGGGAAACCCCACCAGGATTTATCAGGAATTGTACCAGGGCACGGAGCCTGACCCTCTGAGCCAACAAGGAGCTGAAACTCTGTCAGGACCCCCATCCAAGCCAGCAGGGCTGTTTGCCCCAGCACGGTGCTGAGGAGACCGCAAAGCACACGGCAAACACCTGACCCATCCCTCGGCACGCTCCCGGCCCGGCCCCGACCCTGTCCCACCGCAATTCCCTGCTGGAAACCCCCGGCCGTGCGAGCCAGCCGGCTCTGTCCGTGCTGCCGGGCCCGGGGCAGGATGAACACCCAGCCGCCCCTCACAGCCCCCGCAGCCCCGAGCCCCCCGAGGCCTCACACGGCCCTCACAGCGCCTGCCCCCATCCCCTCACACGGCCCCGGCTGGCAGCGACAGCCACAGCGACAGCCACAGCGGCCTCCGCGCTGCCGCACCGGAGCCGGGGGGTGCCGGGGGTGCCCGGGCGGTGTCCGGGGGT
>VZTZ01001158.1:51324-63804 GCA_013400955.1 Drymodes brunneopygia
TGCCGCTGGCCCCGGCTGTCCCCTGTCCCCCGCTGTCCCCCCCTGTCCCCGCCGCTCTCACCCAGGCCCGGCCGCCGCGTCCCGCATCGACCCGGAAGCAGCTCCAAACATCACGTGACCGCCGCGCGCCGTCACGTGGCGAGGGCGCGCCCCCCGTTGCCGCGGAGACGGCGACGCCGGTGACGTCATCGCTGTCACCCGGGAGGGTTTTCCTGGGGATGCCGCGGCCACGGCGGCGACAGCGCGACACGGAGGGGATCCCGAGCCTCCGCTCGGCCCTGCGAGGCGCATCGGGAGTGCTGGGTCCGGCTCTGGGCTCCCCGGCACAGCGGGGACAGGGAGATCGCGGAGCGGGGACAGAGAGGGTGACAAAGGTGGCGGGACAGGAGCATCTCCCTGACGAGGGAGCTGGGGATGAGAAGGAACCTCACCTCTGTGTGTCAGGGCTCCGAGCAGGGCCCGGGCTCTGCTCCGGGGTGACCAGCAATGGCACGAGGGGAATGGGCAGGGACTGATGCCCGAAAGTTCCACCGGGACAGGAGGAAGAACCTCATTATTGAGTGACCAAGCCCTGAACAGCGTGCCCAGGGAGGGTGTGGAGTGTCCCTCACTGGAGATGGTCCAGAGCCACCTGGACACAGCCCTGTGCAGTGTCCCTCACTGGAGATGTTCCAGAGCCACCTGGACACAGCCCTGTGCAGTGTCCCTCACTGGAGATGTTCCAGAACCACCAGGACACAACCCTGTGGAGTGTCCCTCACTGGAGATGTTCCAGAACCAGCTGGACACAGCCCTGTGGAGTGTCCCTCACTGGAGATGTTCCAGAAGCACCAGGACATAACTCTGCAGAGTGTCCCTCACTGGAGATGGTCCAGGACCATCGGGACACAGCCCTGTGGAGTGTCCCTCACTGGAGATGTTCCAGAAGCACCTGGACACAGCCCTATGGAGTGTCCCTCACTGGAGATGTTCCAGAACCANTCCCTGACGAGGGAGCTGGGGATGAGAAGGAACCTCACCTCTGTGTGTCAGGGCTCCGAGCAGGGCCCGGGCTCTGCTCCGGGGTGACCAGCAATGGCACGAGGGGAATGGGCAGGGACTGATGCCCGAAAGTTCCACCGGGACAGGAGGAAGAACCTCATTATTGAGTGACCAAGCCCTCAACAGGCTGCACAGGGAGGGTGTGGAGTGTCCGTCACTGGAGATGGTCCACAGCCACCTGGACACAGCCCTGTGGAGTGTCCCTCACTGGAGAGATTCCAGAAGCACCAGGACATAACTCTGCAGAGTGTCCCTCACTGGAGGTGTTCCAGGACCATCGGGACACAGCCCTGTGGAGTGTCCCTCACTGGAGAGATTCCAGAAGCACCTGGACACAGCCCTGTGGAGTGTCCCTCACTGGAGATGTTCCAGAGCCAGCTGGACACAGCCCTGTGGAGTGTCCCTCACTGGAGAGATTCCAGAACCACCAGGACACAGCCCTGTGGAGTGTCCCTCACTGGAGATGTTCCAGAACCACCTGGACACAGCCCTGTGGAGTGTCCCTCACTGGAGATGGTCCAGAAGCACCTGGACACAACCCTGTACCCTGTGCTTTGGGGTGACCCTGCTGGAACAGGACCCAGCTGTCCCACTGAGGTCTCTGCCCTGGCCCAGTCTTTGATCCCAGAGATGACACCAAGGTCCCTGCAGCCCCAGGGTCCAGCTGTGGTCACAGGAGTTGCCCCAGGGTGGCATCCCCCTTGTTCCCAGGGTCCTGCTGCATAAAATGACCTAAAACCTGCAAACCCCTGACCACTGCATGTTCAGGGTGTCAAATGCCAGCAGCACTGTCTGTAGTGGCTCACACAGCAGCCACACCCCTCTGCTGGCAGTGCCCACCTGCTTTTCACCAGTTCACTCATTTCTCTCCTGTTTACTCAGTGCTGGCACCTCCTTCTCTGCAGTGGAAGGACAGAATTCTAAACCCCAGCTAGATTTGGGTTGGAAGGGACCTTAAATCTCACCCCATTCCACCTCTCTGGATGGGCAGGGATGCCTTCCAGCAGCCCAGCTTGCTCCAAGCCTGACCTGGATGACAAATCATGCTGGGAGCGAGGACAAACCCACCCAGCCTGGTTCCCCAGCTCCATCCCTGCTTGGCAGCAATCAGAAAGTGCCTGAAGCGTGCTCTGCCCTGCCTGGCAAGGGCAGGGAGCTGGAGGAGAGCTCTGTTGGTCATGGCTGAGTGGCTGCAGTGCATCTCCATGGGCTGGAACACCACCGGGACAGCTTTATCCTGTTACACCCACAGCCCGGGCTGTGCACGCTCCTCTCCTCCAGGGCTGCAGGGCACAAAGGCACCTTTGTGGCTACAGGACAAGAGAAAGTGCTCAGCACCAGCCCAGGGCTGGGTTAACTCCTGCTGTGCCAGGAATTCCCTCCTCACTTTGGACTGACACCACAGATTTGCACCCACACCACTCATTCTAGGCCAAGGAGGCAGTTCTGGGGTCCCCAGAGCTGAAGCAGCTGCACTGAGCATTTCTCAGCAGAAAATCTCCCTCCCAAGAAGCAAAGTGAGGCCACTGCCAGAGCTGGAGCCATCAGCACATCATATTCACATCAACCCCAGCTTCAAATTGAAAAGCTGTAATAGGCTTAGTCATAGACTCTAATGAGCTAATCAGAGGTGCCCAAACCTTTTAGCACAACCAAAACGCAGCTGCACTGTCTGCCATCCCCTGCTTCTCCTTGGGCTGGGTCCTCTGCAGCTTTTTAAACAAAGAATGGGGCATTTTCTTCAAGACTGTGATGAAGAAAGCCTTGCCTGACGCAGGGCTGTGACAGACTCGCATCACTGCTGCACATCTCGTGGCAGATTTACCCACGTGAAAGGGCTCAGGGCTTTTCAGGTGACCATCTCCATCACCAGCTCTGCTGACTGTCACCCTGCCACCCCCGCTGAAATCCATTTCATGGGCCTTTAACAGAGAGAAAAGCATTTGGGTGTCCTTCCCTTTCACCCTGCTGTCACAACACCGGGTTTATTCGGTTCCTGGGCAGGCCAGCCCAGCTGAACATTGACTTGCTGACACTCCCTAAAAAAAACCTCCTCTCCCCGTGCTCTGAACGCCTCGTTTGGTCCTTTCAATACATTCCGGGGAGAGCTTTGTCTGCACTCGGTTTTCCTTCCCCCCCTCTGCTCCTCGGATCTGTTTCAGCGAGATAAAGAATTCCATTGCATTCAGAGGCCACACTCTTCCCCTAACAATCCTCGTGGTTCTTTTTTGCACGGCTCACCTGTGCTATTTGGTTGCTAGAAGGCAGACAGAGCATGCTTTAGCTGGTAACTGGCACCACAATTCGATTCGGAGCACAATTTCTATAATTACAGATGGGCTGGATAGAGCAGATGTCTGTGTTAACCTCCAGTGGGTCAGAGCTGCAAGTGTGAGAAAGTGGCCGCTGTGGCCCTGGCTGACTTTAGAGCCCATTTCCACGGAGCCTGGACAGGTCAGGGAATTGTTAACACAAAATAATCTCCCCTCTCCGGGGAGCAGTTTGAATTCAGCCCGAGCTAACCCAGATCAGGAGCGTTTATCACCTTGGCTGTCTCATTGTCCAGGGCTGCATCTCCTCCTCCCTGGAACAGCAGTATCCTCTTGCCCAAGCTTTCAGCAGCCCTGCCCCTCCCTGGCAGGCTCCCCTCTTTCCCACAGCCACTTCCCCAGGGTTAAACAGGCCATGGGAACTGGGAGAACTGGGATCAGCACATCCTTCCTTCCGTCTGGCTGGGCACTGGTACCTCACACTCACACTCACTCCACTGGCACGTCCATGAGAGGTGACAGAGCCACCAAATTCGAGTTATTTTCATATTTTTAGAGCTGGACCTGATTAAACTCAGCAAGCAAAATGTCCTCAATATCTGAAAATAATCCAGTCCCAAGCCTGCCCTCATTACTCGTGTTTCTAATGCACCACAAATTAATGTCACCCACTGTCACTGGGGGCACTTACCGGGGCCTGAGCTGCACAAACTGAGGCCAGAAGGGAATCACATCCAGAATAAAAGCCACAAACTCCCCTAATTTCACTGTCATTTGATCTGAAAGGCAAAAAAAACCCCTCCCATGTATTCCTGAAAAATTACCTGCGATGGAGAATCAGAGTCAGTGAAAAATCAAACAGTTAATTACTCACCGTGCTAACGAAAAAAAAAAAAATAAAAGCAGGCTTTGTTCCAGTCAGAGTGAGGCATCTAAACCCAATTAATTCCCAGCTCACACTAATGATGTTCCAAAGGTCTTGCTGCACACAGAGCAGGAGTGTCACTGTCACACTTGGGGCATGGGGACATCGAGGTCACAGAGCTGCCCTGGGTCACACACAGAGATAACAGCAGCAGCAGCAGGGGAAGGAGCCTCTTTCAGCCTCTGCTGCTTATCAGAATATTTCTCCCTATATTAAAAACAGCAGAGGTTTTAGGGGAGGGCGAGGGAGAGGATTTAAACCACGCAATTTTCTATTTCTTTTCTGTAGCTTTTTGATCCCTTCACTTCTGGGTCTGGCAAATGCAACTTTCTTCATCCTTGGAGATTATTCTTCAATTCCTCAAAGAGGCTTCAATTTTCTCGCAGATCTCTCTTCCTTTCACTTAATTTAAACATTTATGGCCAATTCTATGATTTAATAATGAGAAATAAAATTGGAGATTTACTAAGTGTGCAGAGAAGACCTTTCATTCCAGCTGGGGATTAAGAAGGGAGTTAAAGGCGTGAGCCCTGCTAGGCCTGACCTGAGCTCCAGGAGAGCCCAATCCTGACGGATGCTGAGCATTCCCTGCTCCCACCCAAGCCAGGGAACACTGAGCACGCCACAGATTTGGCCCCTAAAGACTCAAGCCAGCTCATAAATCCACAGCAGAGCTGTTTCATAGATATTTTTGCTAATAACTTTAGAGCCTGACTTCATTTAGCACCGGTGCCAGCTGATCAAGCCCAAGCTGCTCCTCGCTACACCATTAATTTAAGGTAACTGTTCACTGAGATCTCTGGTTCCGCACAAACGCTTCCCAAATCACTTCTTCAGTCTCTGTCAATTATCCGAGACTAATGCACCTTGAAGTTACCTTTTAGAGCAAACATTTCTCCGTGGCCATAATTCTCCAATATTACCAGTGGCCCAAAGATGGGGACAATGCAGCTCTCGGCTCCGGAAATTGAGGCTGCACGTTCAAATGGAGAAATCAGAAATAAATCAGCGCCGGCAGAGCCTCGAGATCTATTTGGTTTTCATAATTTGGCAATTGCTAGGCATGCTCAGAGGACCAAATGGACCTTGAGCCCTTTATGCAGCTGATTTCATTTTCTGGATGGCTACTATTAGATAAAGGCAGCTTGCTCAGGTCCTGCTGCAGCGGCACTGCTGCAAATGAAGTCTGGCAAATCAGATCTGCCCCACTCAGAGCCACCCTCGCTCAGCTGGCTGCTGTCACCCTCTCCATCAGGGTGGGGACCCTCCAGCTGCCCTGCTGTGCTTGGGAGAGCCCCAAACCCAGGTGTGATCTGTTCTGCCAGCCCTGTCCTCTGCTGTGACCCCTCAGCGTGGCATCCTCACGTTTGGAAGTGCCACAGCAAGGCCAGGCACTCTCTGACCCAGCCTGGGCATGGATCAGGCTCAGAGCCCTTCTCCAGCCAGCTCTGGGTCTGGATCTGGAGCTGGGTCTGTCCCTGGCATGGCACCCACCTGTTCCAGACACATCTCATCTCAGACCACCATTTCCATCCTGTTCACTCAGACAAAAAGGGCACCAGCAGACACAAACGAGCCCAGACATGGACAAGGCTGAGCCTCCCTCTGCCAAATGCCCTGGATTTGTAGCTCTGATGAGACAGAGAGGTGCCACTGCTGTCTGATTTTGGAATGGGGCTTTGGCTCGGAGAACAGGGCAGAACAGAGCTAGGAGCTGTCTCTTCCCATCTTTCTGCGTGTTAACAGCTCCATTACAGGTCTGGATCCTGCTTGGAGAACGATGCTGGCTGCGTCTGTGGGCTGCCAGAATTCATAATAATTAACCATTAATGTTGGCAAACACTTGGCAAATCTCCACCCGCTCTCAGAGCCCTCTGCAAACAGGAACAGATTAAACCTTGCCAGTCCCACACATTAATCCAAAGATTTCCCTCCACTTCTATTTTCTGACAGGGTATTTAGCAAACAGGGTGAGGTTGGGAAATACTCAGATCGCCCCCATTTTACAGTGGTGGCAAAAGTGACATTTCCAAAGCCCCAAGAAGCACTGCTGGTGCATCCAGAGTGAGTGTTTGTGGCCTCCAACCCTGCCCCATCCTTCCTCTGCCTGTCAGGGCTTCTTCCTTATCTCACTGGCAAGAAAAGTCCAAGCAGGAGAGGGATGCAGGCTCAGCCCAGTCTGTCATGGATCAGCAAACTGGTGGAGAGATGGTTCTGCCTCTGTCCTCGCTGCTGGTGCACAGCAGAAAATAACCCAGAAATAGCCCTGAGCACAGCCCAGAGCACAGGCTGCTGTCACAGCAGCTTCTGGTGTCCCTGCTATGGCTCAGTGGCATTTTCGCCACCCAGCATTGCCCTCCTTGCTTGCTGTTTTCTGACAGATCCTTGTGGACGTGGTCTTGTCCAAAACAAACCCAAAAGCAGCAGGTTTCACTCCAAAGCAGTGATGCCCCTTTGAAATACAGTGATTACATGGAGGAATTAGAATGAAATGGGTCGGTCAGAGTGAAAAATTACATCTGTTAAAACAGCAAACTCCCTCCTCAAAGACACTCCCTGACAAAACTCCAGGCTCCCATTCCAGGCCCAACAGAAATATCATCCCCTTGACCCAGCCACAGTGCACCAGAGCCATAAGAAATGGCCAGAAAACCAACTTTCCTCACAGAGGAGAGGAATCTGCTTCCCAGGAGCCCAGAGCATGGACATTTGGTGCCTTTCTGCTCCTGTCTGTCTCCCTACCATGTCATGACCTTCACTTTAGCTGAGGATGCTGAGGCTGAGCAGCAGCTCAATAAAACCAGGGGCTGTTTTCAGCTCCTTGTTGCAGTTTGGTTCAGGCAGCAGCACTCAGAGCCTCCTCCCTGGCTGTGCTCACCAGCACACAGGAGCCTTTGCTGCAGACTCTGGGAGAACAATCAGTTTGAGGCTCACAGCTCAGACATCTCCGCGCTCGTCTGGGGATAAAAAGGTCTTTCTTCTTTCCCTCCCCTGGTTCTTTCCCCTCATTTGTGTTCATTTCTGGCTTTGAAAGGAAATTGCTTTAAATCTCAGCTCAGCAAGAGCTGGAAAGGCAGAGGACTCCGTTCAGGAACATTCCCTGGGAGTTCAGGCAAAAGCCAGGCTGAGAACTTTTTTTTTTATGAGACTGAGCAACGTGAGAAGTATTTGGGGATGAACAGCAAAGTGTTTGGAAGGCAGAGCGTCCCTGCCCGTGGAAAAGGCTTGGAACAAGGTCCTTTAAGGTCTCTCCAAACCAAAACTAACTGAGATTCAGTGATACAGGGAAAGATGGAAGAGAAGAGGTTTGAAAAAAACATGATTTAAACTGCTTTTTCCTCACCAATGTCAGTGAAAATCCCACTCACCCTGTGAAGAACCTGCCAGAAATGTCCATTCCCCCTGCCTTTACCCCCCAGCAGACATTTCCAGCCCCTTGCAGCCTACGCTCAACCCATCAAACCCTGAAAACAACAGAAAGAATTTGTCTCCACATATTGATCAAAGCCCCAAAAACGCTGCTCTGAACCAGCCCGAGTCAGGGCACAAGAAATGTTGGGCCTTTCCCTCGTAACAGACCCTTATTTATCACGGTGGAAAGGGTACTTTGGAGAGGCAAATGGCCAAGCAGTCCCTTTGATACATGGAGATGCTTCAAGATAGGTATGATATAGAAAACCTCGGCGGAGATATGTCCCAGCTAATCTGACAGTTATCTCTTTTACAGCCAACTACTGTCATTTCAGTCTTTGAGAACTGCCAGCTGGGCTGATAACTGCAGCCCTCAACACAGCACAGGAGAAAGGCCTTTGTTAATTAAGCTGCCTTCATTTCCACGCTGCTTTGGGCCAGGCAGGGCTCTCGGGGAGTTGCTGAGTGATGCCAGGACAGAGGCAGATCCTCACCCTCCAGGCTGGAATCCTCCCTGGGATGAAATCCTGCAGCCCTGCCACCAACCAGACTCATAACTCACATGGAACACAGCAGATTCCCCCCTTGGAGAGGGAAAAAACCCTCCCTGAAGGGTGCATAAACCTGCCCATTGTCCTGATTTTCCCAGTGTGGTGTCAGGTTCCAGGGGAGCCCATTTATGCTGAATTCATGAATTCACTTTGTGCCCAGAAGAGCTCAGCTCTGTATTTTCAATCAGTTAGTGGCCATCAGACCCTGATGGGGTTTCTGGAACTGTGGGTGCTTTATGCTCTGTTCTGCAGGCGTTTGGGGTGGCTGAGCCCTTCCCTGAGCTGTGTCCAGCCCCTCACTCCAGGCAGAGGTGCTGCTCCCTCACTCTCAGATCCTCTGCAAGTGTCACACGTGAGCCCAGAATTACTTTTCACCATTTCTGGTGGCAGTTTGCAGTTCCTTCTGCCTGATTCTGCTCACACTGGGGCTGCTTCCCCTGCCTGGAGTGATGCCTCACTCTCCTCCTCATGGCCAGTGCTGCTTTCCCCCTCCGGCCAAAGCCACTGCAAGAAATTCCATCACCTTCACTGGAATTCAAGTGAAGCATAAGAAACACCCATCCTGCAGGGAATTAACTGCAGAGCTAATTGAAATTAAAGTGATGGAGGGGCTTTGATCACTCCTACCAGACTTTTCACAGCCAAGTGGTGACAGCTTCACCCCAAACCAGACCATCTTTGCTTATTTGCTCTTCCATAAACTTAGAAACCAGCTTAGAACCCTCCCCAGGAAGCAGCCAGCCTCCACTGAACAGCTCTCATCCACAGGTCCCTTCTTTCCACCTTCTTCTTTACCACTCAGAGCCATCACCCAAGAACCATCCAAACCAGTTACCAGTGTCTCTCCCAGTTTCCCAGCTGCAGTTCCCAGTTCCCTGCCAGTTCACAGGCACTCACACCCCTTCTGCAACTCCAAACCTCTGCAAAAAAAATCAGCTCCCCGTGGATCCTCCTCCACCTTTTGTGTCACTTACCTGCTGAGGCACTTGGGGCTCAAGGAGAAGGGCAGAAGCAGGGAGGATTTCTGTGGGTGTGGAATGGTTAAAAAGATTCCTGCCTCGGGACCACGGAGGGCCTTAGTGTCTGTTCTATAATTTATGGCTCAGCATCTCTCTTCCCAAGGTTTTTGTGCTCACAGAACAACCCTTTTCTATTTCACGCACACGGCTGAGCTCAGGAAATGCCCCCAGGTTAGTCCAGGCCTCGTTAATACCTTCACCCATGCAACCTCCGGGGAGAAAACAGCTTTTTATCATCAGGTGAAAATGGAACTGCCTGGAAAAAAACAACACAAACACGGGGTTTTAGCCCACGAGGAGATTCCAGGCCTTTTAGTCAGGAAGCTGCCAGGCTGCTGTCGACTGAGCCAGGGCTGGAGAATTGGCTGTCAGGGCAGGGAGAGACATGAGCCCCAAACAGAGGGCAGCAGGAGGCTCAAACGCACTGGTTAGAGGGGATAAAGCAGAGTATTACATTTTAATTGATCTAATCTTTGGCTCCCGGTGGAATTGGCAGAGATATCTTACTAGAATTACTCGGGGTTTATCAGGAGACAGCAATACTGGGAAAGTGCCTTTTGCAAGGCAAACCACTCCAGATCTTGAACTGCATTAGCATCAAGGCTGGCTGAGCAAAAAGAGCCCCCACAATGGTTTCAAAGATGAGAAGAAAGGAAAAAAAAAAAGCTGGGGACAGAGGGAATATGTGAGATGTAAACTCATCTGGGCACGCAAATGTGTGTGAGCACAAACCCAGCACATGCATAATGCTGCCTGCTCCCTCCAGGGTGAGACCTGCAAGGATTTACCAGGGAGCAGCAAATACAGGACAGAGGCACATTAGAAAAGGCAGAATCTCAATGACAGCAGCTTTTATCATCCTCGGCTCAGTCCGTTTCTGCTCTGAGTGCAAAGCCTCTGAATATTAAAAAAAAAAAAAAAAGAAAAAAAAAAAAACCTNAAAAAAAAAAAAAAGAAAAAAAAACCAGCATTAAAAGGAGAGGAGGGCAAGAGGGACATGAAACAAATCTCCTTAAAATACAGACCCAGATATAAAACACCATGTGGGAGGAGCAAGTTAACAGGGGAGATAAAAAGCAAAGACACTCAGGAACCAGGTGGTTTCTCGTCATTTTTTGTCTTGACATCCTCTGTCTGAGCAGATGACTGCAAGATCTTTGGAGATGCAGAATAATGTCTGCCTCTGTCAAGATTTCTCTTTATTCAACGTGGGGAAGTGGTGAAAAAAACATCAGGTCTGATAAATGATTCATGGAGCCTTTTCTTCTGCTAATCTGTAAATAAATTTTAAAAAGCAGCTTCCTTTTGATGAATATATTCTGCTGCTCGTAGAAACATGTTGGCCTTTAAGCACAACACCGGCACTTTTAGATGTCTCTAGTGCTGCTGTCAGGGTTCTGAAGGCCCAGCCTGGCTCCTTGCAGGGTTGGATGGGGTTGTTCTGACTTAGCTCAGCTGAGGATTTGCCTCTCTGACCCCATGGCTCTGGGGTTTTTAACTTTCCTTACCTGACTGCTCAGTTAAGTCAGGGAGAGGGGAGCATCCTGTGGGTTGACAGATGTGAAAGCCAGGAAGGAGCTCTGTGAGTGTCTCACACAACATCCTATTCAACGAGCTCCAAATCCTCTCCCTGCTGCCTGTGTTACAGTCACTGGGAGGCAGAGCTTCCCTTCACACCCTGCTGGGAACAACAGAATGACCCTGCTGTGCCCATCAGCACAGATCACACCCCATTCCTTGTGCAGACTCCCCAGAAATACCTGCTGGAAACATCAGAACCACCCTGCTGTGCCCCTCACCACAGACCACACCCCATTCCCTGTGCATCCTTCACAAAATACCTGCTGGAATCATCAGAATGACTCTGCTGTGCCCATCACCATGGATCACACCCCATTCCCTGTGCATCCTTCACAAAATACCTGCTGGAATCATCAGAATGACTCTGCTGTGCCCATCACCATGGATCACACCCCATTCCCTGTGCATCCTTCACAAAATACCTGCTGGAATCATCAGAACCACCCTGCTGTGCCCATCACCATGAATCAAACTCCATTCCCTGTGCATCCTCCTCAGAAATACCTGCTGGAATCATCAGAACCACCCTGCTGTGCCCCTCACCACAGACCACACCCCATTCCCTGTGCATCCTTCACAAAATACCTGCTGGAATCATCAGAATGACTCTGCTGTGCCCATCACCATGGATCACACCCCATTCCCTGTGCATCCTCCCCAGAAACACCTACTGGAACCATCCTGGATTCACCTTTGGGCAGCTGAGCTCCAGCCATCAGGTCTGGGAAAGATGGAGCTGCATCCCTGCTCACCCTACCGCCCTCTCCTCCCTCATCAGCAGAAATTTGGGCTTTTTTTTAAAATAGAACTTTGTTTTTTAACTCCTGTTTTCCTTTCTGTCACACCAACAGCAACACCACGGGTGTGGACACCCTCGGGGAGCAGAGACCTGCAACAGCCAAAGCACCTCTTGCCTGTCAAGTTGCTGGGTTTCCCCCTGAGCAGACGGGCCTCAAACTGTCTCACAACTTTCCTGACTCTGAACAGGGGAGGAAAGAGAGAAAAAAAAAAAAAAAAAAAGAATGATTATACAAGGACATCTTTTATTTCAGTACATTCAAGACAAAAAGAAAAGAAAACAATTCAAGAACAGGATGTACCTTCACTCAAGGCTTTATCTCCCCTGCCCCTCTCCATTGTCGTCTCTTTCCTTTTACGACCAGAAATTGCATAGAGTTTGTTTTTTCAATCAGAAAATTAAATTCGCCAGTGTAAACCCCACATCTGAACCAAGCAGAGGGCGAGCTGCTGCTGTTTCTGGGGAAGTCAATATTTTCCTTACACGAGATCCCGGGCTAATGATTTTTCTCAAATGCTGTGTGGCTGGAATTCACCCTGGAAGTTGAGGGTACTCCGTGGGGATTCGGGGAGCTCGTGAGCCTGGGGCAGAGCTCAGAGCCACTTCAGGAGCGTGCAGAGCACAGCCAGGGACACTTTGGGGGTCCCAAAACCTCCTCCCTCAGCTGGTGGGGATGGGCAGCCTCCCCCAGTGCTCCCTTCCTCAAAAGGCTCCCCCCATCCCAAGAACAGAAAGGAAAAGAGAAAATAAAAAAAAAAAGCAAAAATAACCCCAGAACAAAACAAAAGACACAGAACCCCTGAAATTCCAAGCGTTTCAAGGCCTCTTTGAGTTCACTGTGTTCGTTGGCTGTTTTTTGGCATTTTAATATATATATATATAT
>VZTZ01001159.1:0-21085 GCA_013400955.1 Drymodes brunneopygia
ACCTGCTTGCATCAAGCAGACAGACCCAGGTATCCAGAAGTCTGTGGGAGCGGAGACACACACACAGCCTAGCTTGGCTTCAGTGCCTTTATCCAACGCATAAAAATGTAAAAGCAGTCATGCTAAAATCAATCACAAGCCCAGCAGGGAAGTTCTCTCACCATCCTGGGTCGGTTCTGCCGAAGAAAGCTCTTCATGTCTCCTCCAGCCATGAGCTCCAGCAGAATGAAGCGAGGCAGTGTCTGTAGGCTGACACCGATGCACTGCACGATATTTTGGTGGTTGAACTTACTGAAAGCCAAGGTCACAGCACATGGAAGAGAAACACAGCATTAGTACTTGGCTGACATCCATCATTGTGCCTTGAGATTTGACAATTCAATCTGGATTGAAGCAAATCCTGATGAGGTTACCAAAAAAATCTTCAGCCATATCAAAATGCCTATCTGGTTATGACAGCCCCAAGAACAGGGTTATGCCTGGCTTTGCCTATGAAAAGCCTTCAACAGAAGGTGCAAAAATCTAAAAGCAAAGCAGAGCCTTCTGTCTGTGAAGACAGAATTTAATGGACATGCTGACTGAAGGATGAGAGTGACATGAGAGGGATAAGAAAGTTAAGCATGCAAATTTCATTGGCATTTGTGATACAAAGTCCTGCCTGGTAGGGATTTTTAATCAGCATTGGTTATTTTAGACATAGTGCTGCCTAGTTTGGGGGACTCAGTTCAGTGTTTAGTCCGCCAGAGGGACTCAGCTAATACCTACTGCAGCAGCTGCTTATGTGATTCTGTTTTTTACAAAAGGAAGCTGAGGTTGTCACGAAGCACAGTAAGACTCAGTCATTAGACGGCAGCATCTTCCCTTAGATAATGATTACCTAGATAATAAAGGAACTAAAAATAGAAAGGAAGTTGGGGAAGAGAAAGAGTCATGTGCTACTAAGTGAATCAAGGCACTCCTTAATTGATTAAAATTGTTCTTAAAAAAACATACATCAGTGTTACCTCCTGTTGAGCTATCAAAGTTCTTGCAGTCTGTATGAAGTGGCACTATGTCATGAGATTCATGCTTTAACAGCAGAAAAACAGCATTAAAGTATGAGCTGAGCCAGACAATGAGAAGAGGAACTTCACATTGCACAAATTCAAAATGGATAAATTCTGAATACTTACAGTCAACCTCGACTATGCTACTATTTTAAAGTCACCCTTGACCCTACTATTGTTTTAAGGTTGTGGATTTCTGTTAATCAAGTAAATTGCAAGACTGGAATACTTAAAGTCCTGGTGGTAGTAAAAGTGGCCGTCTGTTACCTTTTCCAGGAAGGTTTTATAGATCTTATAATTTGCTATTAGAGGATCATGCAAATGAAACCTTATAAAGGTTCTGTCAAGCTTGCAAAGACATCAAATCAAATGCAAAACATATTTGCACAAAAATTTTGTACCTTCTGACTCCTCTGAACTGGACCAGCAGAACCAATCAACAGAAACTTATGTTAAATTGTAATGACTTTTGGGTGGGATAGAGTTAATTTTCCTCACAGTAGCTCATATGGTGCTATATTTTGTACTTGTGATCAAAACAGTGTTGATAACACATTGATATTTGAGCTACTGCTGAACAGTGCTTACACAGCATTAAGGTTTATCACACACACACACTCCTCCCCCACACTGAGAGGGCTGCAAGGACAAGAGGTTGTGAGGGGACNTCTTTGGGTGATCAGTCTCCAGTCATTTCGATGGTCATGAGGCAAATGACAGATGAGGGGCTTTAGTCCAGTCTCTTACACCCATCCTGTATGGTGTCATGCTTAGCAAGAAAAGCTGGGGAAAGAAGGAGGGGGGGAAAGGGTCATTCAGAGTTTGGCATTTGTCTTCCCAAGTAGCTGCTGTGTGTGATGGAGTCCTGCTTTCCTGAGATGGCTGAACACATGCCTGCTCATGGGAAGTAGGGAATGAATTCTTCACTTCTGCTTGGCTTGCTCACACAGGTTTTATTTTGCCTATTAGACCATTTTTACCTCAACCATGAGCCTTCTTGTCCTTATGATTCTCTTCTCTGTCCCACTGCTGTGTGCAGCCAAGTTGCCTACTGGCTTTAAAGCACCAGAGATGGGCAACAAAAGAACCTCAGTTATCTTGTTTGAGATAAACAAGTAGCTGAAACCAGTAACTTAGATGCTACTAAAATGCCATCTGGTGAAAAATAAGACTGAATTTCTTTTCTGAACACAGGCAAGGGGATAAATGATTCTATGATTACCTGCATTGTTCTTCTTCCCCCTGCCCACCATCAGTAAAAAAAACAACCCTTAAGCTATACCTGATAATCAATGCTTCCATCACGAAATCCATCTCATCCTGCTCAGAGCAGACTTCTGGCAGGGTCTGTTGAGAGGTAAAGGTAGTGAGGGCCATCCCACCAAAGAATTGAGAATATTTGCATGATCACCAGAGAAAAAAGGAAAAAAAACCACCAATGCCATAATTATAAATGGTCTAGAAACATCTCTGCCTTGCTAGNGGGGTGGCTCATCCTTTCAGTGCCTAGTTTATTGCACTGCATGTGACCCATCTGCTAGTTGAAGTCAAGACAGGAAACCAGTGACCTACTTGAAGATTTTTTTTTGTGTGAATTGAACTCTATGCACAATTCTGGAACATCAAGAAAATTACTAGGTAGGGACCTACAGACCTAGAAAGGTCTTTAAAATAACAGTTGCTATTTATTCTCCCTTCTCTTTGTGTCCACATTGCAGCACATGCTTGCATGTCGTATGACATATACAGCCACTTGTGTCACATGCCCCTAAAGCTTTCATTCCTGCCAGCAGATTTGGACAGCATCTTCTGCTGATACAGATGAGCAACATGCTTGATCTCCTCCTGTTTGCCACTGTGTTCTGCTGCTTCTTCCGTTCTGGATAGTGAAACTGAGTTGGGCAGTTCCAGCTGTTTACTAGTGTCCTGGGCTTTCATCCGTATTTGTACAGTGGCACAGGGAAGTTCATGACATAAAAGACAGGATGAGTAACAGCAGAACTTCTTTTTACTAATGAAGGCTATGTTCTTGAGCTGAACTCACAGAAGCAGATTTGGTTCTCTGAGTCACAAGCTTAAAAAATAACAGAGGCAGACTATGAGCATCCTTAACTCCTAGGCTAAGTAATTGACAAATCCTGAGGCGATGGCAGTAATTTCAGAGAAAACCAGCCTGACATCTCCTGCCATTAATGACATGGAAAATTAGTGTGATATTGCAATATATATTCACAGCAGTATCTTTAAGACTGTGCAATAGAAGAGACTACCAGAAAATTTCACATACAGTAGAAAAACACTACTCTCAGTATAAAGAGAAACAACACAGATTTTTAAATATGTCATGTGAAAAAACTTAGGAGAAAACACACAAATCAAAGCTGATAATGCCTGGATGTGGCAATGTGTCCAAGCCTTCATCACACATATGCATATGCCATTTTGCATGTGATACACATGAATTTCCAGCTGGAATAGTGACAAGATAACACGGCTCTTATGGGTAATTATTGCTGTATAAGAAATTTGTGGGTACTGACCTTGATAGCCACTTGCAGAGGGTTGGGATCCCCTGCAATGCCTACCACAGTTCCCTCATAAACCTCACCAAATGCACCATGTCCTAGTGCCCTGCAAGAAAAGAAGAGAGGGAACAGATGTTATATGTCCTTGGATCCAGTGTTGGCCAAGGTCTTCTCTTCATCCAGTCCAAGGCAAATCAACAACAGAGTTTTGTTTTCATCTCAGAGCTTCTGAAAATAACTTATCAGTGTTTTCTGCCACTGTCACTAAAACAGTGAGGTTGGATTCTTGATGGTTCTGAACAAAAAATAGGCCTGCTCAATCCTAGGGCCTATCACCAAGTATGGTGATAGCAAGAAAAGAGAAAAATGGAGAACAACAGAATAAGGTGGCTGCAGTCTGATGCCTTCAGGAGATTGTGTAAGACAAAAGAATGACCAAATTTTTTCTTCTAAAGTTTATATAACTTTGATCGGTGTCATCTGAGTGATAGGGAGTATGTATCTCCTTGTGACAGGAAATTTCCTTGTGATAGGAAATGCTGAAACAGACATACTGCTATCGATTCGGAAGAGAGCTACTACCAGGAGGCAAGTGCAACTCAGTAGAGGTGAAATACCTATGTGTGGGAACATGGAACAGGAGACTCATGATCTTGCACTTCTGCTTGTAGACTTTCTGGAATCAAATTATCTTAGAGAACATAGCAAGTATCACATCTGTTATATTTTGGCTGACTTGGACTAGGTGCTTTGCAGTTAGTCAGAGAGGTGGCCCTTGTGTTCTCACCGAAGCAGAGAGATGTTCTTCCGTGGGATCTCCTTCAGCTCACTCAGAGTGGCAGCCTTCCCCGCAAAGCAGTAGTTGGGGTTGTAATCAGTCATGATGATAGATGTACGGATTTTGCTCAGTTTGTATTCTGGGCTCTGCAGTCGTGTTCTGGCTCCTTCCAGCTGCTGCTTCTTCAGGTGATAAACTGCGGGTGGGGAGACAAATAAAAATGCACAAACAAGATCAACAATTGGACAGAAAAGATAATGCTGACCACACAGAACAGAATGACCCCAATGCCATAATTATAAATGGTCTAGAAACATCTCTGCCTTGCTAGTATCATGCTCTTCTTCACACTCTTCAGTGATTCAGTACTGGATATGTAAACAGTCTAATTCCTGCAGTCACCTGGGAACAGCTTAGGTTTCCTATGCTGCTTTGTACATTGGCTGAGGAAGAGTGCTCCACAAGACACCTTGCTGACATCGAGTCCCAAAAATTGAACCATGTCCCTGAATTAATTACATATTTAATTACAGATTGTGATTTCATCCTGTATTGCAGTGACTGCTACAGAAATACCTGCTAAGAAGCCTTTCCTAGCTTTTTTGTTCTGTGGCGGATACCAGAGAAGAGCAGTCCTTACCCTTCAGGACTATGCTTGTGCCTAACTGCAGATGGTGATGTTTTCTATCACTTCTTTTACCCTGTTCCTCCAATCCACTT
Source organism: Drymodes brunneopygia (assembly GCA_013400955.1). NCBI lineage: Eukaryota > Metazoa > Chordata > Aves > Passeriformes > Petroicidae > Drymodes > Drymodes brunneopygia. The sequence goes on from VZTZ01001159.1 coordinate 5,070, forward strand.
GGGAGACCACAACACTTTGGCTCCAAGTATTGAAAGCAGTGGCACATGGCCAGGTGGTCTCATTTTGTCTAATTTAACTGGGAAAAGTCAAAGAGTGATTAGAAGTAAGTGCATCTTACTGATAGACAGGCTGCCACAAGTGAGGATCATTCCAAGCACCACAATCACAGACACCACAGCTAAGAGGAGGGGGAGAGGCAGCTGTCCCTCTGGTATAGGACCCTGGGGCACTGGAAGAATAAAAATAGAGATGCATTAATCAGCAAACAACAAGAGCTACTGTAAAGCATCCCTCTGAAGGTTGCTTGTATTTCAGAAAACAATACAGAGATCATAGTCAGAACAAAATTACAGCAAATCCCTTTGTGGCCCTAAAGGTTGAAAAAGTACCTAAATAATTTTAAAATCATTATGGAGATAGAACACTAACTGATAAAACACAGCCTTCTTACCCATTCTTCAGTTTTCTATAAATAGGTAATATCCCTACTCATTAGTTGAAAATTTCTACAGCCTTGATGTTCTGGAGCTCCAAGAGACTGTGAGGGGAAATAACTGTGAGTACAAGGCATCAGCTGACAGGCACAGTGGGAAACTGCTGTGGAAGGAAGCAATTTGTGGCTTAAATAACTCAGCAGTAGGTGGTACGTTATCCTGGAGAGGTATTTATGCTTAAATATCTGATATACTGAGCCCATTCATGAAATTCACACCACGTCTCTTTATAGATATTTTACCTCCTGCCTAATCCAAATGTGAATGTTGGAGATGGTGGCAGAGATGCAGCTCAGCATGTAAACAAAGGTCATCAGGAATTTTCAGTCCTATGTTTGACTGACATTTCTCACAACACCTTGTCCACTGGAGCCACTAGCTGTAACTCGGGAATTGAACATCAAAAAGCCAGAAGGAGATATTATATAAAGAACAGAGATGTTCTCCAATGAGGCTGAAACTTCTTAACTTACCAGTGCAGGTGACATTATCGTTGGCCAGCACAGCCCCCATCCCACACTGGCAGACTGGCAAGTTGGTGTCAGGGTCCCGCTTGCAGTTGTCTGAGTGGCAGTGGCTGCAATTAAGGTAGATCTGAACCTCCACCTCACCATGACTCTCCATGGCTGAACAAAGAATCAGACACAACGGGTGGCCTTAGTTTAGTTTTTCCTATCTTGTTACAGTAAGGTGAAAAAAACAACAAAACAAAACCCAGCAGGTACCTACAACTCCTCTCCTTCTCTGCAGGAGAGCAGATAGTCCAACACAGTGTGGACATGTCAGAAGCCTGATGGGGATCAGTAGGGAAGAAGATATTTGGTTCCTTAAGCAGACAGAGAGACCTTGAAGTGAATTGACCTGGAAAAGTTGGGGGCTGAGGATGTGCAGTTGAACCTGATGGCTGGTGTCTCTCCTGGTTTAGAGATTGAGAGAAAAAAGGTCCCAGAGCACTACGTAAATACTTCAAGAAATGACCACAGCTAAAGATCTGACCTGCAGTGTGAAATAAGCTTTAATGAAATGGATAAAAAGCAAAGACAGGAGGAGAGGGAGGAGAAGAGAGGAAGAAGAGAAGGAAGAAGGAAAAAGGAGGAAGAAAATAAATGAGAATAAGAACCACATTGTACCTGCCAAGGGATGCAAGAAGATCTCTCCAATGGGGTTCACAAAAGAGATGCCATCCTGCCCACCAGCTGTGATATCATCACTATCAGAGGCATGTCCCCCTGGGGAGAGAAGAGTATGGCTGGCTGAGCAGTGCTGCATGCTGCAAAAAATATGATGTCTCTGAGGGGTTGCATTCATTCCTATTATCACCTGGGGTCACTCTGCAACCTTCCAGTGATATTGGATTGTATAATGTCAAACCCTCACTTGACCCAGCCAGTATCAAGGTTAGTGAAGTGACTTTATCTAATGTAGGCTCCTCAGTTCAGCAAGGTAAAAATGTATTTGTTTCAAACAGAAAACGAAATGGAGCATTTTCCATGGGTAACTTGGGAATGGGTGAAGGGATGATTCATCACACCTTCCAAATATTAAATCACATACGAATACTTTTATAACCTTTATTTCCCCAGTTAAAGAGATACGGTGGAGGGCAGGGTGGGTTTCATACTGTTCAGCTTGAAGTATCTGAGCCTCACCTCCTGCAGCCATGTACCTCTGCACTAAGAGCACTAGCCCTGACCTGCAGGTGCTCTGAAGGGCACAAATTCAGTCATCATGACTATTGCCCCAGCAGACTTACCTCTGTACCCTCCGCCTCCTCCCCCAGAAGTACAAGCTCCTCCTCCCCCACCAAAACCACCAGAGGTGGTCCACTGGAGCTTGGCTAGTGCCTGGGGACAAGCTTGACCTCCTTCTCCACCTTCCAGAAGGGACTTCCCAGCCTGAGGAAGCAGACTCTCATCTTGCCAGCCACCTCCTCCACCTTCAGTCAGAGAGTGAGAGAAGGAAACAAGAACAGGTGAGAGAAGCACAAGCAGAGATGCTTTGTAGAGACAAATTTCTTAAGTGCCTAGTTCAAGGTAAACCTTTCTTTAAGTTTAAAAGAATATACAGACAAGCTCCTTGCTGCCATGGGCAATAACAAACAGGAAGTCTAATGCACAGCCTGTGGTATGTGCTCCATAAACCAACACCTCAGCACCAATTTCTTGTGGCATTAAGAAAATAAGGAGCCTAGCACTCCCCTTCAGGATAACTGGTTAGGGCAGTCAGCAATGTGAGAGGCTGAGTTCCCCAGGAAAATAAAAATAAATTGGATTTCTACATCTGACTTTAGTGGCCTCTCTGTAAGCCTACTACAGCATGAGATGGACAAATACTGGATATTTTTTGTCTCTTAGGAATGGATTCTAGGTACAGCCATCACAAGATTATAAATAACCTTCCTTTTCTGGTATAATTCCCATAATATAATTGTTTTTGTTAGGGTTTAAGGGGAGTAACAGGAAAAAGTCCTCTTTTCAAAGGCCATTGTTACAGTGTGAAGGAGCAGGGTTCATCCCCCAAACATCATTTTCCCTGGTCCAGTACATAGAAGAGAGGAGTCCTCCTATGGAATTCCCTCTACTGGAGCACTAATCACCTGTCATGTGCATTCTCTATTATCTAGTGACACACCACATGAGAAGACATCCCTTACAGACTACCAGAATATTTCTAAAAACTACTGCCACAGAAAAATTCCAACAGACTGAAAAAGAAGCCTTTCACTTCATGCCTAGAAGACAATGAGTGTATTCAGCCACCTGATTCAGTCCTCGTGTGGTTTTAGTGTCTCACCTGCTGCCCCAGTCCTCCCACTGACTCCAGGTACCGCAGTGCTGTTCTCAAACTGCTCCAGGGGTACATCATCCAGGGAGTTGTCCTGAGCCTTCAGGTAGGCTTTTCCTCCTCCTCCTGCTGCGATGAGCAAAGGTTCGAAAATCCCATCCTTCTGCTGGAAAACCCCCCATCAAACATCAGAAAAACTTCATGTCCCTTGGATATGTGAACTCACACAAACTCATCGAAGATCATGAAAGCATCCCAAGGAAGAGCGGCTCAAGGCCAGGGCAATGCTACTGCTTGTCTCATAGAATCATTACAAAAATATTTCACATCATGTTCCTGAGTATAAAAGTAACTGTTTAACTGAACATCAAGGTTTTGGGATACATTATTTTAGGACTGCTGCCAGCATTAAAGTGGGATCCTGGTGTAATTTCCACATCTGAGCTGTTAAGGGCTGAGGAACCAGTTCAGCTAGCCTAGTGACAGTGAGAAATATGAACAAGAGTATGAAAAGAGATAAACAACTAAAAAGACAAAAACCAAAGACAGACCCAAACAGGAGAGGGAGAGAGAGGCAGAAGAGGAAGATTCCCTTTTCATGATCTTTTTTTAAAGAACTATTTATCATATGCCATGACTGACAGTGAGAGCTAGTTGCTCTGCTGGACACTGCTCAGGCAGGACGCAAAGAGGAAATACTTACTCTAAAGATGTAGGTTGCTCCTCCTCCACCCCCACCTCCTCCAGCCCATTCCTTCAGGTCTCTTTTTTTCTTGTAATCTTCTTCAATGAGAGATGACTCCCCTAAGCAGATCTTCTGGGTTTCAGGATTGCCCTGAAAGGAGACAAGAGATGGACTCAGATATCAGCAAAACCCAACTCTTGAGAGTTATCTGTGTATTTCAGTATAATAATGTCATAATGTTTATCATGCATATTACACTTATAAACCAGTATGTAGATTTTCTTTGTAGAAAGTGACCTTTTCTACTAGGACTGACAGCTGAGGGATAGATCTGTCTGTAACTTCTGATTTGCAAACTCACATTACACATGCGAATGAAAATAAAGATGCACACAGAAAAAAATGTAATGACTTGTTATTAATTTCACATAATTAATATTTTGCATATTTAGAACTCCTTATAACCAAAGACATTTGAATATTTTGGATTACGGATTAATTCTGAGAACTTTCTACTGCCATATTTACGATTTATTTCTCAAGGAGATAAATGCATAAAGCAGACAAAGGTGACCCACACATAGTTAAGAATAATCTATTTACACATCTTGGAAGAGCAATTTGGAGACCCGGTTTCCTATTCCTGCACCAAACTTACTGCCTGTGTTCTTTCATTCGTGCAGAATCACAGAATGGGGAAGGCTGGGAGTGACCACTGGAGGTCATCTAGTCCAACCTCCCTGCTCAAGCAGACTTCCCTGGAGTGTCAGGATTGTGACCAGATGGGTTTTGACTATCTCCAGAGAAGGAGACTCTACAGTCTCTCTGGGAAACCTGTTCCAGTTCTCAGTCACTCTCAAAGCAAAGAAGTTCTTCCTCACATTCAGGTGGAACATGTTCCATTTTCTGCCCATTGTATCTCACCCCAAGACTGAGACTGAGATTGATTGAAAATTGTCAGAGGGAAAGCCCTTTCTCAGTTCTGTTAGTGATGGTGCATGGTCTTTCTTAGTTGGTGTAGCAATCTGTCTGGTTAATTCAAACAGGAGAACAAAAGATGACAAGGTAGATGAAGACCAGGGAAAAGCAACTGAGGTAAATCTGAGGAGAGAGAATCAAGGTTTGGAATTGCAGAACTTTTCCAGAGGAAGAAAAATGAACATTAGTCACCCAATACACAGACCCATCACAATTTCCAAAGCCAAAGAAAGTTGGGCTTTGGAAGTGGGAAAAATTAACTGCAACTTTTTCCAGTAGCACCTGCCAAAGGGAGATAGTTAGTGCTGGGTAATAATTTGTCTTTTGGAGAACAAATTATGAAATGCAAGGGATTAATGGACAAGTTTTCAGATTATGACCTAAGACTAGAGAGTGCACAGGAAAGGGAACTGCAGATACACAAATATATGTTTTATTTAAATAGAAAAGATTCTTGTACTATATAAAATGACGAAGAAGTGGGTTTAGAATCTGTTGCAGGATCTGGGTAAGATATCATATCCTGTGGGAAAGTAAACAGTAACTTCAAATGCCTACAGGAATAGTTTATACATCCCCAAACACATCTGTGGGAAAAAACAGCTTTGCTCCTGGGCAGGGCTTAACAGCATCTCTGGAACAAGGCAGTATCAAAAACTAGTGCTGAAAAGAGGCAGTTTTTGAGCCTAAGTGAAAAAAGAACTTTCAGATCATTGAGTCTAGAATTAGAGGACACATATATCAGCATTCATGTCACCAATTTCCATCTCTCGTGAGTGGTTTTTTTGTCACTACAAAAACCTAATCCAGGGGCCACTGGAGTTGGTGGGAAAATTCTCACTGGTTTTGGTAGGCTTTGGATTCAGACTTTAGTCTCTAAGCTTAGAGAGTATGTAACAGAGTGCAGCCATAACACTGCTTCCATAAATAATAGTAAATTTTCTGAAAATCCTGGCAGACATAAAAACCCTAGGCTGTGGAAAAACAAGAGAGGGAGCACAACACTTGCCTACGAGCTTCCTACTTAAAATAAGCACAAGAAAGTTGATGAAGAATTTATTTCAAACACCAGAAGCTTAAAGCAAGATTTCTGTGGGCTTCATATTTGTTTGTGCATTTTGGGATTGCTTTTCTTTTCCATGTTCTTTATATATGCTTTGAGATTCTTTCCAACTTCTTTTATTGGTTCTTTCCTGTCTCCTGATTGGATTTCACTGCTGGATTCTGGGATTTCTATCTTTTATCACCAAACCCCAAGCCACCCACTGAATAGTATCTGCGAGGTCTCTGCCCACACATGCTTGGTGGCACTCACCCCAGGGCAGGCATCCTCCCCCTGCTGCCCCACTAAGATGTACAGCAGTTCATCTTTCTCCAGGTGGAAGGTGGCTGAGATGAAGACCCCGTGGGACCTCTTATTGTGGTTTTTGGCTCCCTTCCCCCCGGCTGCTCCATAGGCAGAAATCCTGCAAGACAAAGTAACAAATTGAAGAAACAGCTCTCACACTTCTCATCCCCAAAGTAAATCCATCTGCAAGGTGGATTCACTTCCAAACAGACATTTCTCCGGAATAGACTGCCCTGCTGTAGTAGCTTGTGGCTGTTCTTTGTCTGAGACCCATGTAGGTAGGTCTGTTAAGAGGGCAGACAAACCCTCACCCAAGTACTGGAAACACAGACTGCAGGAGCAAATAGCATGAGCTGGTATAGCCCCCTCTAGAAATCTAAGGGTACAGGACTGAGATGATGGCAGCACTTCTGCCTGACTGCATGCCCACTCTCACTCCTCTTCTGATCTCTTCTAAGTCACTGCTCACCCTCCCATGCTTCACAGCAGCTCAGACATATATCCTTATAGCTACCGCTCCTATTTCTGCACTGCCCCCTCCACCCATTTAATACAGAAGGTCCCACACTTGTGCTTGTTGAAACTCCACAAACTAAAAGCAGCTAAAGGTGGTTGCCCCCCCCCAGCACACACTGATCCTCACCTGTATCTGTTTGTGGCTGGCATGTTCCAGACTTGCACTCCCCGGAGCCTACCCTCCTTCTCCACAGTCACTGACACGTTGCTGTCCTTGTAGGCACTGTCACACTGAGCTTGAGTTGGCCCATGGGGACCACTGGCACCACATGTTGAGAACCACCACTGAACAACAGTTGTATCCCCTGTGACCAAAACAGCAAGAGTTGAGTCAGATGTGAGCTTCCCTGTATTTCTCAGTACCTATATTGTACCCACTTTGTTCTAGTCATAGCACAACTACTCCTTTGTTATGGTCGCTGTTCGCTTTTCTCCTCTCTCACCTTATTTCCTGTTTGATAAATCGTGGACTGCAGATACACTTTATCAGCTGGGTGTGAGGGGTGAAAGGAAAAGGGAAGAGGGACTGGACTTCTAAGAAGGGGTTTATCCAAGTGTCTCACAGACATGATCAAATTCTTCTTTCCAGTGCCACTCTGAAGCAAGAAGATGTTCAACTTTACACATAAGAACTAAAGCATGTACACAGAGACAAGGGTTGAAAACATCTGTCTTTACAACTGGTGACCATTTATGAAAAGCAATGAAAGTTTTAAGGGACTTGTTTCAGGCTTGCACAAGAAGCCTGTGGCTGCAGAAACAGCCAGGGGACAGTCCCTTGCTACCATCTGTAGGGACCCTTCTTCCCCAAGCAATTTGTTTTCTGGTTCTCATTAAGCATTATTCTTTTGTTTCTACAACAGTGCAGCAGGTAAGGATGTCCTCCATTTCACAATCACTTTCTAAGACCCAAACAAATCCATCTTCTCCACTGAATTAGATGAGGCCTAAGAATAAAACTTTTCAGTAATGTATCTAAAAACTCTGTGATGCAGTTTGTGCACAAAAGCAAGAGTCAAAAGTAGAACTGTTTAAGAGGTGAATGATTAAAATAGAGGTAGAAGTTACAAACTTTTAAAAGAAAAAATTCCAGTCTTGTTTAAAGGAAAAGGCAAACAAAACTATCCCCAATAGATATTATTCTATGAACATGGAAATGGATCAATGCAGTATGAGTTTCAGCTACATTACTGCACTCCCCTGAGCTAACAGGAACAGACAGCAGTACAGATTGTCACATTCCATGTGGACAAAGCCTTCAGGAGCTGGTACAGTCACACACTTGCATTTTTTGCCACGAAACAGCCTCAAGAACAGCCTCTCCTCCTCATCCCTTCCTTTAGACAATTCTTCTCACCCACACAGCTCTTATCTGTCCTCCAGAGTGGCAATCTCTACCACTATCAGTAAATCAGTCCCCAGTGTTCCCTGTTCTTCTAGTTTTTAATCCAATTTTTCTCTTCAGTGGATTTCCTCATCCTCAGTTACTTCTCCTCCCTGGATTTTCATCTTTACATTGCTATTCTATTCTCATTTTGTTCACGTTCAGTGCTCAACACTCTTTCTATTCCCAACTTTCTGTACGGGTCTACACCTTTTGTTCCTAGACTGCCTTTTTGGGCACTCCAAACCTGAGCCATGCAGCTTCTGTTTTCATTTAAAGAGATTCTGCTTTTCTTTAAAGAGGACCTGCTATTTCAGGACTGTTGAGCTGGGCTTCAGCAAATTGCTTCCCTATGGCCAAACACAGACTACCTGACACAGTCTCCACATCTTTGGCATGGTTTATATATAGTTGCCTTACTGCTGTAGGGCAGGCCAGTCACACACAGGACACAGGTAGGAAGCCACCTTTTGTAGCCAAGAGACAGGTTTTCTGTGCTAAATCATGTACCTGGGAGGGAGGGCTCTTCCAGGGGGTTCAGAAGATGCTCATCCAGGATATTAATCTCACGTGGATACTGGCGTTTCCCACCAAAATGCTTCAGTTGTCTTCCTGTAATAGTTTGTAGAATAGAGGAAAGAGGTGGGAAGAAGGTAGAAAAGAGGGATGGAAAATTTAAGGATTACATGATTTCATTAAGTACAACCATTTGGTCAAAATAAGTAAATATTAACTTGGGTAAGAAAGGTGTTTTGAGCAATCATAATTTTGTATTACTCTTTTGAGCCCATGTCTTAGGTTTGCTATTTGTATCTCTGCTGAAGTCAGTGGGTCTTCACATGAACACAGACCCTCTATCTTATCCCATGCAGGATAAGCTCCTTGGCCTGCAAATTGCTCTAGCTGTGATTACAAGAGATTTTAGAAAAACGTACTGTGGGAGAACAGATACCAGGCATTGATGTTCTGCTGGTCAAGCAGGCAGGTGATAATTCTGGACAGTCAAATGACTGGAGGTGTGAAGGAGAGTGGTCACAAAAATAATTGTCTTTGGTTCTGAATGGTGTCATGTCAGGTAAACCAGCTTAACAGATCACTCCCACCTCAGCAACCAACTTTGAGCACCTCAGACCTTGCTTAGAGAATAAAATACTAAATAAAATTACATGCCTCACTAACATACACACTTAAGAAACTGAAGCCCAGCCTTGACACAGGCTGTAAATCTTTGGACAAACCTCTGTGAAAACCACACAGCAAAATTCTACATTTCTGACCCCTGAGATTGGCCTTTGAAAACCAGCCCTTTCACAGAAAGGAGGAATTTCAAATCAATTGCTTATCCAAAACATCTGAGTGCATTGAGAATACCACTACACCAATGTTGCCTTGCAACAGGAAAAAGTAATAACTGAACCCTTGCCTCATAATCTGCAAGCATCCTGTTTCAATAGTTAAATTACCCGTTTTTATGCAGATTTTTGATTGGAAAATCTCTATAAGAAAAAGGACAGGCTTCTTTCCATTTTGTGAGCCCTCAGTTAATTTAATACTGAACATTTTTCATTAGTTGAAAAACATTACAAATATTTCAATTTGTTCCAGTTGTGAGAATCTAACAGCTGTCTGATGCTCTATTTAAAAGAGACTCACTCAGTTCCAGATGGACAATTATCTCCGTCACAAAGCCACTGCTCTAAATAGCAGTAATTAACACCCTTGTTAGCTGTGTCAGAAAGGCCAAATAACTAATTGAAGCATGGAGACCTTCCTGAGCTTTTAATCCTGAGAATATTCCCCTCAGGTCTGACTGAAAGCACATTGATGCATGCAAGTAAAAGAAAGCTTTGTACTGACACATTCTGTTCATACTGAGATGGAAAACTTCAATGGATGAAGTTATCAAGCCAGTGAAAAATGAAATTAACCCAAAACAAATGAAATTAATCAAATGCAAGGAGGAAAACAGAATGAAAAACAATGCATGACCAGAAAAGGTGCTCTCCATGGCCTGCACTGAATTACAAATCCCAAAGGTCACAACAGTTTCAGATACTTAGCAATGTACAAAATGTCTGGTTATGTTTGCCAGAGCAAAGGAATGTAAATCACTCTCTGAAACAGAGTTGATCCATGTGTCTGCATGGATTTTTTTGTGGCATCCCAACTGAGTATCCTAAGGCAACACCTCATTTCCAAACAGTCAGTCTTTCCTCCTTCTCCAAACAGTCCCAAACCCTTACTCTCCAGAAGAAACTTTCTGTCTCCTCTGCACTAAGCAGCAGATGAGCTGCGACACAGCCTGAGCATTGCCCTGTCCACATGAGCTGTTAACGCTTTAAAGGCTGATGTTTTATGCACTGTCAGACACAAACTTGTAAGGTGGCATTTTCTGCCAACGTAGTGTAGCCCTGGGACCCAGGGGCTGGTGCTCCAGTCTATTTTAGTTTCCACTTCCTCTTCTAACAGTCAGCATGTTGACTGTAGAGTGAATGGAAGGGAACAAGAATTAATTTATATTAAGGTGTATCCATAACAGAAAAATGCAAAGAGCACAGACTTCCTTTCTCCAGGTTTTAGCTAACACTGATTTCCCCATTGAAAAGAGACAGGCAAGTGTAAGGAAGAAGGAGAGGGCATCTTCTACAGGCAGAGAGCTAAAGTAATTCACTCCTGCTTCAATGTCTCTATGACTGTAATGAATATAGGGATAGAGGTCTGCTGGCTGAGATTAATCTTAGTAAGATGCCTCACAGGATCCTCAAGGTGTGAATGGTCTCCTCAGAGATCCCACCTTACTAATGCAGCTTGCAGTACTCCTGGAAATCAGGCTTTGCCAGATCAGGGACTCTAAAATCAAGAAGTAGAGATAAGCTATAAAAAAAGCTCTCTTTGGACTATCTTGCCATTTATAAAGTTATTGCTTTATAAATTGCAAATGATGCACAGACTGAAATGCAATTTCTAGGCCACGGCAGTAGAGTTTGATAGACCACAGAGCTATGATCTTTTTCGGAACAATATAATACTGAGGCCACCAAAATGTAATACTAAAGGCAGTGAGAAGGGCAACTCAACTGTCAGCATTCTATTTGCTGTGCCAGTCCACATTTTCCTGTTAAGACAGTCAAAATTCAGACCTCTTCCTATGTAGGCACTGGTTCACTGACACTATGAAGTATCTTTATGCCTGTCTGCCTAAAGTTCTCACAATGAACCAGACATGTCATCCAGTCTGTGACACTGTCTTGCATAAGGTGATTGTATAAGCCAAAACGTGGTTTTTTCTCACCTTTTTCACAGGGAAAAACATCTGCCAATGCCCAGGACCTGCCATCCAAAGAATGGTGTGTTTGGGTTTTGTCCTTATTGATGTCTCTTGAGCTGCCCTCACTACTCAGTTGTTCTGTTAAATCTTACTGAATCTTTCCTCTCAGTTTTGAAGTATATGGAAAACTTCACCTTCTCTCCCATCTTGCATACAAAAACAGTGCTTTCATTCAGCCCTGGGTTTTGTAGAGAGTTGAACTACAAGATTGAAATAGATGGAGAAAATAATATTTACATCCTAGCAAGCAGCAAATCCTTCCTTTCTGGTATACATCCTTCCTGCTGCCCTCATGAAAAGAATTCACTGCTTGGATTTTAATTGGCTCTGTCTCTGACATCTGAAACCTGTCCTTGCCAGAGAGAAGTAATTTCATTACTGAAAACACAGCAGAGCTGCTGGGCTTCTCTGCAACCTAACTGAATTAAAGTCATGAGAAGACAAATACAAGGGGGTTGCTTTCGGAGGCGAGAAAACATCTATTTGCAAAGAGGATTCAAGGAATAATGGCAAGTTCAAGGCTTCCGAGAAACCTTTCCTTCGTGATGTCTTTCTTTGGCATGACTCACACATCTCTGGTCATGCCTTCAGATGGGGTAAGTGCCTGTAGCTCCTGGGCATTAGTGCAATTTATCCCAGCTGAAAACAAGGAGTAACTTGGGCGGTCTGATAGACAAGCTTCGATAATATTGCTGCAGGAGTGTTTACACCCCACCTGTTTGCCAAAGGATGAGTACCTAAAACACTCCCAGCAAAGTGCCTGTCGGTAGACTGGAGGATCTATCTGCTCCCATGAGGGCAGTAAACTCCTGCAGCTGGGTGCACACCAGCTGGCACAAATGCATCTGGAATCACTCACTTCAGCTTCCTCAAGATTTCAAAACAAAGTGTTAGCATGGAGGTCCCCAAGTGTTTGGGAGAAAGGGCTGTTAAGAAGCTGGAGTGAAAAAATGAAATTACCATTAAGGACCAGCTTTTCCTCTTAATTTCAAGTGAAAATGCACATACTCAGCATTTTATAGAAGAGTGGTTTCAGTGACAGCAGAACACAGGGACAGAGAACAGGGCACTGAATCAGAAAAGGATGGGAAGGAATGGTGGCTTTTGTTGATGAGCTTTTAACACATCTATTTTGACATAAGCCTTCCCATAGGTTGTGTTAGGCTACAGCTAGCCACTGCAGGGACTATTACCCTAACTGCTGTCATAATGGGTGTGGTGACACACAGAGTGACACAGGACCACCAACCCACATTTTGTCTGCAACAGAAGTCACCATTCAAGTGTTACATATCTTCCAGTTCCTTTACAACAGAGCATGTCTTTTCCTCAAGGACAAAAAGAAGGCAGTTTCTAATATTTGCAAATAGTTCAAGTATCTAACTTCTTTCCCTTTGTCCACTAAGAAAAACCACTGCAACTCTTGCTGACATGTTTCAAAGGGTAGCACTGGCTCCATTTTTCTCTGGAATAGTTGTCAGTCATGTTCACAGTAACAAGGAAAGATGTAATATATCTGTCAGGGATAGCTGATGTACCTCCTTACAGACTAAAAAAAACTTGTTGAAGTAATCTAAATTTTATTATCAGAGAGTCAATTTATTCTCTCATTTTCTTCCTTTTCTCCACTAAAATTTGGTGACTTTTCCCTTTGATTTCAACAAATTTGCTTCAGTTATCAATTACCAGGGTGCATAGATCAGCAGGGACTGTGGAAAAACAGTGTGATGTAATCCTTCCATTTAGGGGCTAAGGAATAAGTCTAGTGTTTCTTGCCAAGACACACAGACAGGTCTCAACTATGTGATACAGAATAACCCAGTTTAGAGGGGAAAAAAAGAGCACTGGGAGACTGACACAGAGTAAAATTGCCTCTACTTGCAATCTTCAGTAGGTCTGAGATAAAATGGCATTGTGCTGAAAAAGCTGACACAAATGTTCCATGCACACTGTGGGAAGAACAGAATGTGTGTCCTGGATCTGTGAGATGCTGATTACACTACCCGAATTTTTTAGGGCATTCTGCAACATTTGTGGCTCACCGTCAGTGAAGCAGTCCAGGCCAAATGTGATGTTGTCGATAGCAATGTCAGCTTGGGAATTCCAGCCCCAGGTTGCCAGGAGTTCCAGCTGAAACCTTTGCAATAAGACAGATATTTCAGAGAAGACCAGCAAAGGAGTAAGGAAGGGGGAAAACAAAACAAACAAACAAACATACAACCCCCCTAAAAATACAGTGTTCCCTTATCATGGAAAAAAGATCATCACTATTTACAATTTTTCTTCCAGACAAGTCCAGCTGAGCAGCCAAAAGGGCTTGCTATAAGTCTTAGACACATATCAACCCCTTGTAAGCAACACAACATTTATGTAATTTCACCTTTCATGGAGAACAAGAATGAGAGCCCTACTTCCCCTGCTCTCTGCACATACATACAAGTGACTGTTCCTCACTAATTGTTTTGCACAAACAACCATCCATATTCAGTTACCAGAAACAGGGAATTAGACTGAAGGGGAAAAAAAATCTTTCTACTCCCAAAGAGACAGAGTAAAAACTGAACAGAATATCCAAATGTCTTGGGCCTGATCCTCAGCCACTGTAACTCAATAAGGTGACATGAGTTTATTTCAGAAGGATAGGACATTTTAAGTTTCAGGCATAATTCCTTTAAGAGTCAGTGCTCTGGGCTGTCTCATCTTTTTCCACTGTGACCAGGTGTTGCTTATCTAGGAGCTCTGTCACGTCCCATGTGCATTGCTACCTTCTGAATTCACAAGGAAGAAAGAAAATTAGCTGAATGATCTCCTTCTAATGGATAGGACTGAATTGTTTTTCATTACATTTCAGAAATAAACACGTCTGACGTCCAGTCCATTTAGAGCTTATTAAAAGCATATGGACAGGACCTCTACTGCTGTCTCTGGTAGAGCTCAATGATGATTTACGAGAGATCAAGCACTGACCTGCCTAACACATTAATCATTCAGCCTGGAAACACACTTGTCCCAAATTAGTGGCAATAAAGTATGTGTGTGCATTCCACCCACCAGACAAATGTTGGTTGATACCCACAGTTAGTTGCATAGCTGCTTACAAATCTTTAGGCATAAATTGCTTTTACCCCAACTCAAGAATGATCCCTTGTGCTTAAATGAAAGTATCTGCACCTTCAGCATCTGAGCACTCTGGGACTAAGTGTAGCAAATGCAAATCAAGGGTCTCTTGAGTGACCCCTTAGCTGTGGTGTTAGTGGGGGAAATTTTCATTAGATCCCCTTCCTACAGAAACCCTCCTCTACAATAGCAGGCTTAGCAAGAATTTTGCATTTTCAAACCTCATACGTAAGTCCACTGACATGTGATGAAAATTCCCCCAGCTGTTAGATGGAAGAGAGTCAGAGCATCCTGAGCCCAGAGCCAGGACACTTCTAGGACCCACAGGCATAGACACAGCACCACAGCTTACCCCTTATTTAAGGCACTCACACGGCATTATACCCTTGCTCAGGGTTCCAATCTGCATCTGGTCCATGGAGACAGAGCAGAAGAGAGTCCCTGGCACTGCACTACAGGGTAGGTTTCTGCTCCAGCTGAGTACAAGGGGGACCTTGAGGAATGACCCCCCTCCCACAATGTATGAGAATTGACATTTCGTAACCTCTAGGCTCTGTATGCCTCCACTTCAGAAAAAGGGGAGGAATTTGCCTTTTGAACTCAGTGCTGTGTTAGCCAGAGGGGTTTCCAGCGTTCCTGTTCAGTGATCTCATTCTGCTGTCTCCAAAAAATTACATTCCCTAGCTCTCTGATGTCTGGTCTTCTGCCTGTTTGGTTTCCCCCGATAGCATTCTTTTTCCTTGTGTGTGTGAACCAAGTAAATGAATTTGCCAGCCAATCACCAGAAGCAGTTTTCCAAGTAGCTAGATGCCCATCTGGGAGGCTGATCAGCAAACTGTCTTTCTCCTCTCCTAAGAAATAAATTCATTGGATGAAGGTCTCACTAAAAACTACCTAAATAGAGCCTTCATGTCCTCCTGGTTCTTTTTGCTAAGGTTTCACAACTTCTGGCCCCATCAAGCAGTTCATGGCCTGCTACAGCAACTTGTGTTCCAATTCATGTCTTCTCCCTATTTGATCTGTCCCCTTCCTACCCACTTTACTAGACTAGAAAGAGGGTAGAGAAACATTTTCTCTCTCTCTCACTGAGTTTTACTGCTGCTTGGGTCTGAATAGCTGTCACTTCCAGATTCAAATCCTCTCATTTTACACAAAAATGCAAAGAATATTTGAAGTTAGAAGTAATCTTCCTACACCTTCTATCCCGTGAAGTTTTGAGACATTATTTATTGCCAATACTGGATAGATACATTTCCATTTATAATATTCACTGTATAGACTTGGAGTGTTTTTTTCCTTAAGTTTCATGTGAACAGGCTTTCCTGAAGCCTATGCAATAAAAGATCAGACTGGAGAAATTGAAAAAAAAAAAGTTTATGTT
>VZTZ01001167.1:0-10911 GCA_013400955.1 Drymodes brunneopygia
CAACCCATGAACCCTTTGTTAAACTTTCTCTCCCCTGTTCAGCTGCAGAGGGGAGTGGGAGAGCAGCCTTGGTGGGTGCCTGGCATCTGGCCAGTGTTAACCCATGACATCCCGGTTGGACCTCCTGGCTGACAGGACACACTGCTGACTCATATTCAACTTGCCATCAACCAGGATCTCCAGGTCCCTTTACACAGTGCTGGTCTCCAGCCTCTTGTTCTCCAGTCTGTCCATACATTCAGGGTTGCCTCGTCTCAGGTGCAGAACATGGCAGTTGTCTTTTTTAAACTTCATACAGTTGGTAATTGCCCAGGCAATGACTACAACTGATATAAAATATGGGCATAGCAATAAGAGCTTATAGTCCTTTTTCTATGATTCTGCTGGCTTTATGAGAGAACTTCTTTGCAGGTACTCCTTGTCCAGAGAGATAAACCATTGGATCCCGCCCCTCAGGTGTGTCAACTGCACCATTCAGCTTGGTGTCATCTGCAAATTTGCTCAGGGTGCATTTTTTTGTCATTATAGAAGATTTTAATTAACACTGTTCCCAATACGGATCCCTGGAGGGGAAGCTGTGCTGGCTGTCTTGAATTGCCTCCCTGTCCTCCATGTGCCTTAGCACAGCTTCTAGGAGGATCTGTTCCCTGATCTTCCCAGGCACAGATGTGATGCTGACAGGGCGGTAGTTCCCAGGGTCCTCCTTTCTACCCTTTTTAAAGACTGGTACAATGTTTCCCTTTTTCCAGTCACCTGGGACTTCACCTGACTGTCACTACTTCTCAAATATCATGAAGAGTGGCCTGGCAACTACATCAGCCAATTTTCTCTAGACTCTGGGATGCATCTCATCGGGTCCCATGTACTTTTGCACATTCAGGTTCCTCAGGTGGTCACAAACCAGATCTTTACTTACAGTGGGAGGGACTTTGCTCCCCCAGTCCCTATCCTGCTGTCCATCCACTTGAGAGGTATTGAAGACTGAGGCAAAAAAGTTTTTGAATACCTCAGCCTCCTCCTCATCATCTGTTGTTAGCAGTTGTCCAGCATTGTTTATCAAGGGGGATACACCTCCTTTGACCTTCCTTTTCTGGTTCACAGACCTGTAGAAGCCTTTCCTGTTATTCTTTGCATCCCTTGCCAGGTTCAGTTCCAGTTTTACCTTTGCCTTCCATACCCCATCCCTACACAACTGAACTTCNTTTTACCTTGATCTCTGGTCCTTACCCACAGGCTTTCGACCTGCTCATGGCTGTTCTTCAGAGACAGCTCTTCACTGTTGGTAATGACATGAAATGCAAAGAAAAATATAAATGTAAGAAATAATCTAAATATAAAAAATCAAAATGTCAATTTCAAGATGTCAGTGATGAGAAGAACACACTGATGCAGTGTTATAGCTTTGAACTCTGCTCTAGGTGTTGTTTGTCTCTTCTTGTCTGTCTCTTTCCCATGTGAGCTCCCTTTAATTTTGTTACAGATAAACAACTGCCTTCTGATTGGTCCTCAGGGCCTCTGCTAGTTTTGTAACACACAAAACATGTCTCAAGCATTACATGCATGTGATTGTTTTCAATCACAGTAAGTTACACACTCATATGGTGATATTCCACTGAAGTAATTTTTTCACAGCATCCTCAGCAAACACAAATTAGCAGAGCCTTTAGGGTTAATATTCTCTTGTTCTAATCTTGGTTAGGATGCCAGGTGTCTGGCACTGTTCTCCCACTTCACAATACACCTCTTGATGCAGAGGGCAGCCCCTCTGCCTCTCCTTCCTCCCCAGTCTCTTCTGAACNACAGCCTGTAGCCATTGATAGTCACACTCCAGTCATGGGATTCATATCACCGAGTTTCAGTAATGGCAACAAGGTCATAACTTTCTAGCAGCACGGTAGCTTCCAGCTCCTCCTGTTTGTCACCCATGCTGCATGCATTGGTGTAAAGGCACCTCAGCTGGGCTGTTGGCCATGTATCCTTCCTAGAGGAACATCCCTTAATTCCTTTGAGATATTTCCCTGGTGTTTCCCTGTTGGCTTCTGCTACTTCAGGAGTCCCTGGCTCATCTCCATAAGACTGCAAGTGTGCTCCAGTGTGGCCGGCACATTTCAGAGTCACTGTCAGAGGACCCTCACTTGCACTCCATCCCTCTAACCTTGGCCTTTCATCCCACAGCTTTGCAGGTACAAGCCTGATGTAGTCCCCCTTCCCCCTCACATTTAGTTTAAAGCCCTGCCAATGAGCCCCACTAGTTCCTGATCAAAGACTCTCCCCCTTCGCTGAGAAAGGTGAGTTCTGTCTGATGCCAGCATGCCCAGTGCTGCGTAGGCCATTCCATTGTCAAAACCCCCCAAATTATGGTGGTGATACCAGCTGTGCAGCCGCATATTAATAGACTGGACCTGTCTGTTTCTTCCAGTGTTGCTGCCTTCAACTGGAAGTATAGAGAATATAACTTGTGCCCCAGAATACTGGGATATATCTGAAAGTGTGTACATATGTATCTTTGCAGCATAAGCAGCCAGTCAAATCACAGTACACTGACTCCTCTCTGTATTGTTGAAGTCAATGACCAAAATATGCAGATGGGGGAAAATTTTGATTGGTTAGATTGCCCAACAGGAGTTGACATGTTTCCACTTTAAAGATTTATATACATAGAGGGAGGAGACACAGGATAATTTATTTTGAATAATTGGGCTTTGTTGTTGGTTGGGGGCAGGAGGGCTTTTTTGTGGGATGGTGGGGGTTTTGTTTGGTTTTTTCTTCTCCCCAAATAAAACAGTTTCTCCTCTAGCCTAGACGGACCTGCAGCTGAAATTACTCTCTGTATGCTCTTCTAAGATAGCTGAGTAGTATTTATCAAGTCTTTTGACATATCAGCTAAAAAGAGGTAACAGAGTGGAGAAGGCAAGAGGCTGCCATTTTGAACCTCAGTGTATTTGAGTAACTTAAATCCCTGATTGTTGGTATATTGTCTTGGTTTTACAATAGGATGAATTTGTACTTTGTTTATGCTGTTTTAATAGGTGATGCGGATGACACTGTCAACATTGAATTGGCGACGACGGGAAATGGTGAGGTGGTTGGTAACATGTGCAACAGAAATAGGTATGTTCTGAGATACTTTTCAAGGGCTCCTGCCTTTTTGTCAGCTAATCTTAGCGGGCTTGATCTTGTTTGTCAACACTCAGGCTCTGCAAATATCTCCCACCTTCTGTTCCTCTTTAAAATCCCTTTTTTAGAAGACAATGATTATGTCAGTGATGAGTGGGTTTTTTGAGCATGTAATAGAATAGGCACAGGCCAAGTGAGACAATACTTGATTAATGCAGTATAATTTCTTTCCCCTTCAAGGCAGGGATGTCCATAACCCAGATTTCTCCTGCTTCCCTCCATGTTGGGTTTGAGTTTGAGGCTGCAGCAGAGAAAAGGGTAGTGGTTATGGGATGTTACACTATGCTACAACTTTGCTTGCTCTGAAGGGTGAGGCTCCAAAAGACTGGTGAGAGCACTGTCTTGTCAGCTGTGGGGAAGATGAACCAGAAAACAGGTGAATGAAATGCTGAGGTTGGGTCCCACTGTGTGGCAGACAAGATCTCACTAAGGGGTTGTGATTGTTTGTTGTTTGTTTTCTTGGTTTCATTTTTTTTAAGCCCCTTTGTAAATTCAAGCTTAGAGTGTAATGCTTCTTTGTTACATGTCTATGACATTGTGCAGGCCTCTTGTCAGCACTGGAAAGCAAGCCAAACACTAATGCAACCCAAGCCTTTCTACGATATTGCTCAGAGTATTTCCCTAATAAAAATCTTTATGTTCAAGTGCATATCAATTTGATACAAGTTGTATCTGAAAAGCCTGTTGGGAGAGGGTAGGGGTTAGGATTTTTTATTTTATTTCTTTTAAAGTTGTGCTTAGTATTAAATGCCATGGTGTTCTATGAAACGAGACATTTGGCATGCTTTCATATTCTTTTGTGCGTGTGCTGTACCGTGAGATGCACGTTAAGAAAAGAAGTTAAAATTGCCTTTTAAGTGTTTGGTGTGAGGGCTGCTTTTGAGTGATATGATAAGACCAAATGAGCAAGAACTTGTTATCCAAATTGTCTTAGATAACAAGTAAAACAGCTCAGTTGTCTCACTGGGACATAAAAGCTTATCTTGCAGGCTTTTTTGTTATCTGCATTTCAGTGATTGCTACAGAGTGTACACAGTAAGCCTTTGTTTTAATGTCTTTTTGCAGATGTGTTATCTGGTTTAGCTTTTCTTGCTGAAGCTGGTCTCCTTCAGTGTACTGGCAACTTCTTAGAACTTTGAGTATAATCTTTTGCTGAACATCTGTATCTGCTAGGTTTTGTCAGTTGTGCCTAATCCTTTCTTTCTCTCCCCAGGTGTTTATGCACTGGATAGTATAATGCAAAACTGGTTTACACTTTTCACTCCAACAGAAGCCACTAGTATTGTTGCAACAACAGTGATGTCCAACAGCACCATTGTCTGTCTGCATCTGGACTGTCATCAGCAGGAGAAGCTGGCCAGCAGTGCTAGAACACTTGCTCTACAGTGTGCCATGAAGGATCCTCAAAACTGTGCCCTCTCTGCACTGACTCTATGTGAAAAGGATCACATAGCTTTTGAGACTGCTTACCAAATTGTTCTAGATGCTGCTACAACCAGCATGAGCTACTCGCAGCTTTTTACTATAGCACGATACATGGAACACTGTGGTTACCCTATGCGGGCCTATAAGCTGGCCACTTTGGCCCTAATGCATCTCAACCTGAGTTACAATCAGGACACACACCCTGCCATTAATGATGTTCTCTGGGCATGTGCGCTCAGCCACTCCCTTGGGAAAAATGAGCTAGCAGCTGTAATACCTCTGGTGGTCAAAAGTGTCAAGTGTGCAACAGTACTGTCAGATATTTTGCGCAGGTGTACTTTGACCACTCCTGGCATGGTGGGACTCCATGGAAGGAGGAATTCTGGGAAGCTCATGTCACTGGACAAAGCCCCTTTAAGACAACTCTTGGATGCCACGATCGGAGCCTACATTAATACAACTCATTCACGTCTCACTCACATCAGCCCACGACACTATAGTGAGTTTATAGAGTTCCTCAGCAAGGCCCGAGAGACCTTCTTAATGGCTCATGATGGACACATCCAGTTTACACAGTTTATTGATAACCTAAAACAAATCTACAAAGGCAAAAAGAAACTGATGATGTTGGTTCGTGAGCGATTTGGTTGAGGAAAATGCGTGAAGGGAGGAGGTGGTTTGTTTTTACTTGAGCCTGCCTTTGTATCCTTTTGAACTTAAAAAAACAAAGCCACACCAGTATTATATGTGTATAGTTATACTGAGTTAGAAAACTAAACTGTCATGTTGTGAAAGTTTGTGTTTAACTTTTTTCCTTTTTTCTGTTTTGTGTGTGAGAGAGGTTAAAAAAGGTTTGGTTTACACTGAATATATGTTGTCAAGTGGCAAAAGCCCACATCACTCTCCTGTTCTTTCTGTATATGTTCACAGCCTCAAAAACAAAACATATATTGCAATGGCTTTAAAAAAACAAACAAAACACCNTATATATATGTATACACACATAAACACATGCTTGTAACAGACACTATAGTAAAGAGGGGCAACAAAAAATGCACAGTCAGAGCAGCAAGCCTTAGCATTAAGAATACAGTATGCCAGAACTCGGGTTTGTGCCTCCTAGCCTAGGAAACTTAAAAAATATCATTTTTGACACAAAATGCAAAATGATTGACGTGATACATCACGCCTTTGCAGTGAGCTAATAATAAGCTAACCTTTGTGCACAAATATCTATCTATCTATATATATATAATATATATTCTGCATAGGTATTTTGACTTCGTGCAGGACAGAAAGTTGTGTAGGTATGACTGTTCTACTTTTCCGTTCATTTTTCTAATATATTTTATTTTCTCTAGAATTACTCAAACAAAAGCAGCCTTCTATCTTGCCTTGTCTTAATGCTTTAAAATAACCAAACTGGAGATCTAACTACCAAACCGTTCATTATATTATTAAATACCAACTTTGATTACAGTATTGTGTCTTTGCTTTAGCTGATGGTTCTGTATCCTTGTGCTTTTTAAACATATTTTGTTTTGGTGCAAAAGTTGTCCAGTGTGTCTTGTTCCCTTCATTAGAGAACATGCTAGAGGCATGTTTGTAGGTATTTCTGTTTAGAAAAACTATTTCATGCTCTCCATTTTATTTATTATAATAGGTAAAAAGGTTGCACTTCATTACCCATGTAAACATGCTCATGAAGGTGAAATTAATTAAGATTTGATACAATGATATCAATTTATTTATGTAACTAAATCACTGTTTTATAAACTTGTTACTGATAACAATTTTTTTTTGTTTTGATTAAAATTAGTTTTTTGAAAGTTGATTCTGCCTCCTTTATTGTGTCTGTTGCTGGAGTTAAATTATGTATGGATAGTTCATAGATCGTAAAAGCCCAGCTTGCAACTTTGGTGCATTATGGTGATAAGCAATATGACCAAGAAAGAAATGTTTTGTTCCTCAAAAATCTGCTGAGGAACCATAGTGTTCACAATTGCAACAGCTCCTTTGCTCATGGAGGAAGACTTGGTGTGTCAGAGGGACCAAATGCTGCCTGCAATTGAAGATGTATGGTCTATACAACAAACCATAAACCTTGACATATTGCTCTGGTGGGATGGAAGAGTGTGTGGGAGCATACTTCCACTCAGTGGATTATTTGGGTGACCATGAAAGTTGAGATGTGCTGCAGATATATACAAGGACAATTCTTGCTATTCTTTGGATTTTATAAAGCATTTTGTGTATTCTGGACTGTGCAACTCACTCCACTCAGCATGGAGTTCTTGCTTACCAACTAACAGAAAACATTTCTGCATTTTTTGAGCCTTTGCTCTGTAAGATGTGCATACGTTTTCCAGCCCTCAGTGAATCATGCGATACAGAATGGTTGAAAATTGAAGAGGAGTGTTCTGCTTTACCAAGATCTTTATCATCTTAGGTATATGATGTCATATTTGACTACATGATCTGAACACCTTCACTTTCTTTTTTTTAGTATCCTCAGCTGAAAACAGAATTAGCATGCAGCAAGCAACTATCAGAGATGTCAATGTACCCATCAATTCTGATAGTGAGACTTGTGTCACTGGAAGATTAATGAGGAAAAGGCCTGATTCTTTGTACAACTTGTCATGTAAATATATGAGTCTTTACCAAGCCTTGCTAGCAGCTGAGTTGTCCTGACCTAGTAGTACTAACATTCTGTAGCTTCTGTCACGAATGGATGTGGGAGTTAAAATGAGTCCTTGCCCCTGCTCAGGCCTTGGCAGTAGGCAGTAACCTTATTGAGGTAACCAGCACCCCAAAACCCACTCTCGTGTAGAAGTTCTTTTAATGATGACTGATTCTGTCTATTATAGAATGAATCATTTATTAATAGATGGGGAAACTAACAAACATAAGACTTAAAGTAAACCAATACTACACAGGAATAAAACAAAGACTACTACTAGTTTACATACAGTTCACAAGAATGGTGCCTTTTTCAGTTACAGCTAGCGAAGAAATAGTATAAGCTTAGGATTCAATGTATCTTACCATCCAATTTGTTGGTGCAGCACATCGAGATCCTTTCCCTCAGTCCCTGGGAAGTAACCACGAAACCTGCGTCCAGACTTTTGGGGAGAAACTTCGAACGCTTTCAGGGTGTAAGAGGCTTCTGCCTCAGTGACAGCTTGTGTATCTTTTATAGTGTAAAACCATGGCTCTTAGTCAATAATTTTCCCTCTATCTCTCCTCCCATCAGCTCTGCAGACCAAGATGTTAACTCTTAGCTGAGGCTTAAGCCCCCCTGGCACCAGAGATGACCCCTGCTGGGCCTTTGTGCCCTTGGGTTATCTCTTTATGCACCAGTTAACTGGGACACACAGGAGGAGGAAGTAATGGGGTAAACGTCCTGCCATAACTTCTGTAACTTCTATGCCTTCCAAGTATTGAATTCGCATGATATGTTTGCTTCATTACTTTGTCCTAGATTAATTTTCTGCTACAGGCAATAAGGAATGAGAAGGATGCTCCAATCTCTAAAAAGATTTATGTGGGTGTTGGGGCTTTTTTGCCTTTTACAAATAATTCAGTATTATTGTGGATTATATAGATTGCAAAACTGAAGCCTGTTTGAAGACAAAGGCTTTACAATGAAATGTGGTCTTGATGGTTGCCACTTGCTTTTGAAAAGTACAATTGCTTATTCTTCTTTCAGAACTGATCAAAGTTTATTTGACTTGTTTTCATGACTGATTGAAATCTCTTTATATCCTCAGTGGTACTGCACAGTGCAGTTCACACCATGTTAAAAACTCTGATGGACCAATAGATGATTGTCCCGTGTCTCTAACAAGCATGTCTAGATCTGTACTGCTCTTGTTTTGTGGAAATAGGAAGAGCCCAGGAAACATATTTCATGAAAAAAATGTATGAGGGCTCTTTTAGCAAAAACTTATCAAATATTTATAAAACTGCAGATTTAAATTAATTTTTAAGCATAAAGAAGCCTAGTCAAAATACATCTCAAATACCTTCTTTTCAGAGCCCTATATTTGAGATATGCAACTGAACACCTCTGCTATAATTGCAAAATGTTATAGTGCTTTTCAACACTCCTTTAAATGAAAACGTTTTCAAAATCCAAGATTGCTGTTCAGTAGTGAAGGGAACTGAGCATGATTCTTCCATATCATAGGCTGCTATTGAATCTTCATTCTTTTGGTGAGCTGAGTGAACTCCAGAAAGATGTTATATTACTTCTGTATTATGAGATTGTCCAAGAAACTGACTTGTACTCATAAGTTCATTTTCAGATTTCCTTTATATTCTATTGATTCTGCCAGAACAGAAGTCAGCAGAGATTTTTCTTACCCGAATTACATTACCTTGGTTTAGGTTTTTGGTGTTTCAATGCTTACTTCATTTCCACATCAGTTTCTCCCATTAAGGAAAACTGCAAAACTTTTCAACATGAAAAAGAGAAAGGCATAAATGGGAGACTCAGATTTTAGATACTAAGGTGCAACTCAAATCCAAGACAGCTTCTCTCAAAGTACTTCATATCTTATTCTCAAAATTTTTTGTTTTTAATGTTATAGCAGTGAGGCTAAACCTGGATTGCATGTACATTGATGCCTTTTTCACAGGTCCTAAAATCATGAGCGAGACACAGGGTGATAAAAAGGGATTTACCTTTATAGCAATCCTTAGGTACACAATTCGCCAGGTGGAAAATGCCAAAGATGCACCCACCGCATAGTGCGTATACAATTTTTATAGGTTTTGCAAATTAGCATATTTGACAAGAATCACCAATTAGAGTTATAATTCATGAGGCAATTCCCTCCTGGTTCAAGCCTCTTCTAAATCCTCCTCCCTCAGATGAGAACTAAGCTTTGTTTATAAAAATGTCTAGAAGACCTGGTCTCAACCTTGGTTGCTAGGAAAAACCAAGATAAGAGAGGAGCCTCAGACTCCCAGCTTAGAAGCTTTTGGAATGTGTTTTGTCTTTNAAGTGACCTGTCCAGTGGGAAGATATTACAGTTTCTGCCTCCAGAACCCATATAAAAATGGGAGAGATCTGCAGTACTTCCTCTTTTACTTCCTGCTTGCTGCAAGAGAGAAGCCTCCCCCCCTCCCCCGCCATCCCAGTAAAAAGGCTTGTGGCCTGGTTGGCCGGAATGGAGGGAGGGAGGGTGAGGAGCCCGAATTGACTTGCGGTGCAAACTTTTAAAATCTTGGTTTTGCTGAACTTGCCAGTTCCTTGGGACCCTCGCTGGCTCGGCCAGACCCTGTTTCGCTGCAGGGTCCAAGCTGGGGCGGGCGGGGCCGGGCCTTGCTCCGGGCCAAGCAGGGCTGGGCCAGCTCCACCAACCCAGGCCGGGCCCTACTCTGCCAGGCCTCCCCATACTTATATTTGGACCATCGCCCACCATACCAGAAGGGCTTCACCCACTAGGCCTGCTTAATTGCAGCACACATCTCACAGTCGTGGATAACCTGAGAAATACTGTCCATGGTTAAATCCACCCCTCGGTCTCGTGCCAACTTATAGGTGGCATCTCTACCCTGATGACCTGAGGCATCATGGACCCATCGAGCTAGAAACAACTCTCTCTTGTGTTGCCAATTGAAGTCTATCTTTGACACCTCTATCTTTGCAGCCCGATCTACCTGCTCGTTGTTTCGGTGCTCCTCATTAGCTCAACTCTTAGGAACATGGGCATCTACATAGTGCACTTTCACAGGTAGCTTCTCTACCCGGGTAGTGATGTCTTTCCACTCTTCGGCAGCCCAGACTGGTTTTCCTCTATGCTGCCAATTAGCTTTTTTCCGCTTCTCCAGCCATCCCCTCAGAGCATTAGCTACCATCCATGAATCAGTGTAACGGTAAAGTTTTGGCCACTTCTCTCTTTCAGCAATGTCCAGGGCCAGTTGAAGGGCTTTGAGCTCAGCGAGTTGGCTTGATCCACCTTCTCCTTCAGTAGCTTCTACTACCTGTTGTGTTTGGCTCCACATAGCTGCTTTCCACTTTCGTTTCATCCCTACAATACGANCTTTCCCCTTTCGTTTCATCCCTACAATACGACAAGAACCATCAGTAAAAAGAGCACAGCGTGCTTCTTCTGCTGGTAGTTGGTTGTACAGTGGAACTTCTTCAGTACATGTCACTTGCTCTTGCTCCTCTTCATCAGTGAGACCAAAGTTTTCACCTTCAGGCCAATTTGTAATTAGCTCCAAAATCCCAGGGTGATTCAGTTTTCCAATACAGACGCGCTGTGTGATGGGAGCAATCCATGTGCTCCATGTGGC
>VZTZ01001172.1:0-12822 GCA_013400955.1 Drymodes brunneopygia
TCCTCTTCTGTATCTCTTCAGTCCTGTTATTTTTTATCAATATTAGTTGTAATTTTTCTCTTCCCTGGCCTTGTTGTGCAGAGTGATGTCTGTGTTTTCTATATCTGGCATAGATTGTGCAGATGAAAGGCTCACAGGATGTGTCCCCATCACTCATCCAAGTGGAGAGGTCAGGCTTGAGACAGAAACGCCCTGATCTGCTGCACCTCTCTGCTTTCCTCCAGCCCTTGCTCCTGGGAGAACAATGTGACTCCAAAGAAGAGCTCTGTTCCCCCATTTGCAAAGGACAGTCAGTCAGAAGTGTCTTCCCAAAGGAAAACTGGAAT
The DNA here is from genome assembly GCA_013400955.1 of Drymodes brunneopygia. Taxonomy (NCBI): domain Eukaryota; kingdom Metazoa; phylum Chordata; class Aves; order Passeriformes; family Petroicidae; genus Drymodes; species Drymodes brunneopygia. The sequence continues at coordinate 327 of VZTZ01001172.1, forward strand.
TATTGGGAGGACCGGAGAGCTGCTCAGCCAGCTGCAACCACGGTGGCGTGACTCAGATCAGCACAGACAATGCTGTAATGAGCAAGATGCTGCCAACTGTTACTTCATCTGCCTTGAGAGTTTGGGAGTAAAGAAATGAGGAAAAGAAAGGAAAGTGGAGCCAAAGGCACTTAAATATCATTAGAGTTATGTAAATCAGGCGAGTTAAAAAGACAGAACCTAAGTGTTATTTCCCTCCAGGGGAGTTTGGGGATAACTGAAAGGGGGAAGCAATGTCTTGAAGAAAGATGAATTGACAATTTTTCTACATGAGATTTTTTTGGGAAGACAGAAAATAGCCTTATATTGATGTCTTATTTTGCAAGACTGATAAATATACAGAATTTAATCCTTCAAGAATAGTATTTATCAAAAGGTTCATACCTGGCTTTAACATTTTAACTGTGCTGGGTGTTGATGCACAAAACAGAAATAATTACTTTTTTTGGTTACTCTCCCAAACTGATTAAAATAGTTTATATTTAACTATACATTACTTAAATTATTTTGGGTTGTACATAAGAAATTCAAAGCTCAGAGTAGATAGTAAAAATGCAGCTATTAAAGACATGAAAGATATGTATTTCCATGGTCAGGAGCCTTTACAGCTGTGACTTTAACTATTGAAAAGATATTCCCTACCAATAGGTCTGTTAGTGAGGATAATGTTCAGCAGGGGTGCAGGAGGCTGGAGCAAAGCATCCTGCTCTGCACAGCTCTGCTGTACTGGGTGTGTGTGACTGATGAGAGCCATCAGTTCTGCTCAGTGGCTGCCCTTCAAGGGAGTTTGGCTCAGGTCACGAAGGGGCGACTCTATTTATAATTGCATGTCTCTAAATGTCCCAGATCTTTGCACAGAGGTTCAAAATTAGGAGGAATTAAGTTGTGGTAACCAGGAAAGTGTGGACAGATTACCGAAGGATTCTCTTGTCCGTGTGGCAAAGGACACACAGTAGCACTTGTGAAACTAGATCGGTGTTTCCCATGTTACAGATTTCAGATTATGCCTCTTCCCATTCACTGTATGGATAAACAAAACTCTGGGTTACAGTGCGAAAGATACAGATATTAACGTGTGGGAACATGAATTTGTACATGTAGCCAGCTTACCAGAGCAATGCCACCTGCAAGGAGAGAGGCTTGCTGCAATCAGAGCTCTCTGCAGTGGGCAGAGAAAGGGCAGATGAAGAGGCAGGGAGTTGACATAAGAGCTGAGGAGCATCCAGCCAGGGGCAGTGCTGGATTTTATGGAGAATGAGAGCTTGCACAGAGGATTCAACAGATAACAGAGCATAGACAAAGCCTGGGCCCAGTACACAAAGCATTTTTGCTTGGAACTGCCAGTACATCTGCAGTGCAAAATACTGGCCCACAGAAATAACTCATAAAGCTGACTGTGACTGCAGAGAATTCTGCCTGGGATTGCTTTGCTTCTCAAGAGCATTTTGCACACTGCCTTGTTCACCTAAGCCACCTAACATAAAACTTCACCTTACATTCTCCGGACTGTGGTCACATCCTGATGCACAAAGCAAAGAGGTTGAGACTGATGAAAGGTATGATGGCTGAAAAATCTGAGCATTTGTTAGATCGTGGCTTTAGCATGATCTATGGCACATCCCTGTCTCTTCAAAGTAAAATCAGGGATTCAGAAACTATTCATAATAAAGAGGACTATCTGATAGTAAATGAGGTTGTCCTGACAATGTATCATGGCACTAAAAATGTGCGAATGTTTCTGCCATCATGAGGAGATGTAAGATTCCAAATCCTGTGAGAAGTGATGTGCTGCCATAGCTAGTCCAGGGTTTTGGGGGATTTTTGTCAGCCCAAAGGTATTCAGATCTAGATGTGCAGTTAAGTATTAAAGACTGAACAGAGATTTCTGGATTTGTCTGAATAGGAAGAGCAGCCAGTGAGACTGTAGCCACTGCAGTTTCTGAGTGAGGACTCTTTTTGGAAACTGCTCTTTGGTTGTGTTTTAGCAGCTAGTTCACCTGAATAGTGAATGGCATCTCCCGTGCAGCTCATGTGAAAGGGGAAGAACAAGAGCTTGGAGGCATGAAAGCCTAATTGCTGTTTTGGAAGTAAAATTTTCTCCTCCAGTGCTGCCCACTAGACCTGCTCAAAGTTGGATTTCTCAGCTTTCTTTGCAGGAAGAGAATAATCAAATCCTGAAAGACTTAAATATGTGAAATGTCTTGAAATTACTAAATGTACTACATATGAAGAAAAAAAATGCCTGAATGCTGAGAGTTTTAATGACCTGTGAAACGATTTTTTGCTTTGTCTTGTGTTATGGATATTGTGTACACCCCACAGTGTCCTTGAGAATCTTCTGCTCAGGGGACAGCAGTAATGTGACATGGGTGCTGTAAATTGTGCACCAGGATTAGTCTGTCTGCTTTGCCCACTGACTCTGAGGGGACACTGCTTGAGAACACCCATTAAACTCCAGGTATTTCAACACAAGTGGTTATTCTTGATTTTTTGTGAAGTTGCATGAGGCTCTCACAGATGCTTGACTCCTCAGTAGGACAAAATCCATGTTAGGGAGAAACATGTGACACTGCATAGAGGAGGCAGAAGGTTCTGTGTTTCAAGGACAGAAAAACAGACTCGGAAGAAAATCCGATGTGTTTCTGCCTTACAGTAAGAGGCTGCTCTGATGACATTGAAGCAAGACTCTGCTTTTCGAAAGTGTCTAACAGATGTGAGCCACAGGAAACTGCACAGGTACCTGCTAATTGGGCCACTCCGCTTGACAGGCTTTTGAAATGAGTCACAGGTGTAACCAAGTTGTAGGTTCATAACACTGTTTTATTCATAACTCTTAGCTGAGAGATACAGAAGTGAATTGTGCTTTTAGATGTACAGGAGGAAAGATGAACGAACTTTTTAGAAACCTGAGAGTTGTACCAAAAAGATGCAAAATGATTCCCAGGTCAGCAGAACCTCACCTGCAGAGCTGCAGATTGCAGAGGTTGGCAGTTATGAGGAGNTACTGTAGGCTGTTCTACCTTAATGGTTGTGCTCCTGCCTTGGAGTGCTGCCTTACAAAGTTCTCCAGATGAGGAACTTGGGAGATGCTCATGCCCTCTGTGGTTCAAAAAACCCCTGGACCACAGGGTTGCTACCCACAGGGCAGCAACAAATGCCAGGCTGAGGTGTCCAGGTCCCATTTCCTATTCCCAGGTGCTCCAGATGATCAGCCTTTGCACAGTTTGTGTAAAACAGTTATCCTTCTCCAGGAGATTTTAATGGCCTCTCTGCCAAAATGGAAAAGTTTATCCAGAGTGGAGAATTTGAATGTATGTCACAATCTTAGGAAAACGAGCAAGTCAGTCACCATGCAGAGATGCTGTGTGCCATCCTTTAAACCCACTGACCTTGTCTATATTCACATGAGAGGAAACTGCCTGCAAGTGCTGGCACTTTCCCTTTGAAAGCCCTGAAAAATAATGGAGGGCTGGTCCCCAAAAACCATGCCTCATCTCCATTTCCACTTTTATTTAAATAACACTTAATGAGGCCTCAGAAAATTTTGCACAATTCTTATTGGTACTCGAAGACCGAAAGAAGTCCTGACTATATGTTCACAGTTTTATTCTGCTATGTTTGGTCAGCTTTTTAAGTTTTCTTGCTGAGAATAACCATCAGTTCCTTGATTTTTCTTTGAATTGTTTTTCATCCGTCATCTTTACAGCAGTCTGTAAGAACACTGACCTCATGGCACTGCTTTCCTGTCTTCAGCTCAAGCTGGAATATGCAATTTGCATAAGGAAAGTAAAAATCACCACATTCTCTGTTCAGAATTATTGGGTACAAAGCAGAACATCATAATATAGGAAGAAGCTGCAGATGAAACTGTGTATCCCACAAAAATCATTAAAAGCAAAAGCAATATATATTTAAATTGCAAGCAACTCTCCTCTAGGGACCCTGGAAACATAAATGCACAAATTCTCAGATCAGTATCAGGAAAGTAAATACATAGCACATCTCTTGTGAGGACGGAGAAGGCAGATCCAAGGTGCACAAAGCACCTGGAATATGGGGTGAGGAGGGTTCTGGTCAACCTTCAGGTGCAAAGAATAAACCAAGTGAAAATAGGAACTTGCCTTCTCTAGCTATGTCTGATGGGGTCCTCACGTTGTCTGCACCTGCTTCTCATGCACCTTATGTGCATTTCTGTGTCTCCCTCAGTTCCAGGCATGGGTGATCTTGAGCTCTGTCAGCACGATGAAGTTAAGCACCTGACCTGATCATGCAGCAGCTGTAACTTAAGGAAGTGCAGGACAGTGTTTGAAGTATGGGGTTTGTTTACTGTTTATATGTTTTGCAGAAAAATACTCTGTGTGTTGGCATATTCTTCTAACCAAAGTTTCTTTTCTCTTGATCCTGTGAGTGCCTTGAGGTGCTCTGTCTCCTGGGACAGGCACTTGTATGGTGATGTTACTGAAGTAGGAGTGCTAGTTCTGGATTCTTTTCTCTCCTTCAGATGCTAAGAATTTGCTAATGTGGTGTGGCTGTTTTGCACAGCTGCTGTGATGCATAATCCTGTTTTAAGTGACTGTCTGGTGGCTGCTTTGCATTGCAGGAGGCACTAAGCCATTGAATTGCTCTTTGGGCAGACCTAATATGTCAGTCCTGGTGAACAGGCATTTCCAGTGTCATGTTGCATTCGTCTGACCTGGAATTCAAAGGCTTGTCTTTGAAGACAACTGTTTCTACCTTGGTCAAAGAGAAGTTTATATTTTGTATGAAAAAGGTGCATATAAGAAATCATGAGAGAACCAGAAATCCTGGCTCTGTTTAGACTCAGCTGGAAATTATAAACTGCCTGAGAGTGAACCTGACTCACTGCTTAATTACTCCAAAAGGCAAAGCTTAGAGTTTCAAGTCTATTTTTTTCCTTGCTTTTCATCTTTGTTCCTCCTCCCATCTCCTTTTCTCAATTTATTTCCTTAATTAAGCAGTTCTATCTGTATTTTTCTTTTTCTTATATCCACCCCTAATTTTAGGCATAGGCCAAATCGAGTGTGGCTGCCTATTTGGCTCTAGGCCAGTGTTAGACCTGGCAGCCACTTCCTGCTGCCAGGAGAGGTATTGGGATATGGAGGCTGATAGCCACTCTTGGCTGAGGAAAAAAAAAGTAATGAAAAATCAATGGAAGAAAAATTCCTCCTTTCAAATGTTTAACTCTGCTTTTCATCCCACCTGGTAGCAATAATAACCCGGCCATATCTTCTCCTCTAGTGGTGTTTACATTGCTAAGAATACTCAAATCAACTCTGCTTAGAAGCTTTTCTCCAGTGACAGTCAAAGCTAGTTTTACAGGAATTAAAGAAAAGCCTGACTCTTCTGACTTGAATACCTGTTGAATCTGGTTACAGCTTGTTAGACACCTATGTCTTAATTTAGGCTCCCATCAAATAAAATACAGCCGTGGGAGTACTCTCTGCAGGATTCTCCAATGTCTAAAGACATTTTTGGTGATTTCATATCTGAGTGTATCGATGCATCTCAATTGTTTTACTTTTTGGTTTCTTTCTTGGCTTAATAGGGGCAAATGGGGAGCAACTTTCAACTGGTCTTTGGAGCCTGATTTTTGTTTAAGTGTTTAGAAAGCTAAAATATAAATAAAAATGGTGCTACTTGCTTTTTATTGAATTCTAGGTTGTTCATATAAACAGAAATTGTTCATGCCTAGCCTGTAGGTTAGCTAATGGCTTCTGGGTCCTACTCCAGGCTTGTCTATCTTGTACACTGTTATTCCTTTGGTCTTGTTCAACACATTTTGCCTTTGGTCATACTCATCTTAGTTGGTACAATAGTGAAAGGAATGAGTTTCTGTGAAGGGGGTTGGAAGAGATTGCAAAGATGTTTGTTTAAAGATTTAGCAAGGGTCAATAAGAAGGGCATTTGTCTCCTGCTAAATTTATGATGAGTCCACAGCATCAGTTAGTTGCATTATCTGACAGCCATTGCTCGAACAGTCTGCTGTCTTCTGGGTAGTTTTACAAGTGATCCTGATCCTGTCCTCAAAGCTTTTTTGCATTTGTGAACTGTAAAGCTCCATGGCAACGTTTGTGCAAGTTTATTTTTTCCTCCCAGCAAATTTCAAAAGTTGAGCTTAAACAGCAGCAAAATGCTTTTCACTTGCAGACTGCTCATGGGCAAAATTAACCTCTAAAAGCAATTCTGTCAGAGGTAGGAATATGTTTTATACAGAAGAACTCCAAGTATAGAAAAACTCAAAATTACTCAAAGGAAGCATAACAAATTGCTGGCATAACCAGGATTTTTGTTTGTTTACATATTTTTTACAAAATTATGAGGTATCTCTTGCCCACCGGCAGCTTCCTCAAGTTGATGTGGCACTCTGAAAATCAGCCTAGACTGAGGTTCTCAGCTTGTAAGTGCATCTCAAAAGCTAGGCTTATACAAACATTTATGCTTGGTGTTAAATCATCTGCAGCCATCTTGGACCAGTTCCCTAAGGATTTTTTCAGTTTATGTTGCTTTTGCACTTCTTGCTCTTATGACTGCATAGCTACCACTGCCCAAATGGGATAGTTTAACTCTGCATTGGGTTGTATTATAGGCAGCCTAAACCTCTCACCAGAAGAATACTTACTTGGTATTTTGGGAACTTAGTTTACCGGAGTACCAAGCTGCCTGTGGGATTAGGAGGCTGCCTATCTCTGCCATCCTGTTGCTGGAACTGTTGGCCCCTGGGTTTATCAGTCCTTGTGATTTGTGTAGTTATGAAAAACTGCTTGGAAGTGTTTACATTAGAAGTGTCATCTTTATCTCTGTGTGTAAATATGTTGCTGTTCCTATTATTTCCCCAAACTGTCAATTGTTAATCTGTCATTTTCAATGATCACACCCACTGAACTCCAGTGTGCAATAAATTACCTTCTAATCAAAACGAGTTCATTTCCCAAATGTTGCAGGGAAACAACCTGGCAGAAATTTATACTTAGCTGATAAGAAATGTCAGAGCCAAATATTCATATGTTAATTACCAGACCAACAATATGCTTACATCCACAGAATTACCTCAAATAAAGACAGAAAGGATTGGCTGAGTCAGATTTTGTCAGCCCATTTCCACAGTTTGTTATAGGATTCCTCTGCCCTTCACTCAATGACTTCTCAGGGCTTGTCCAGCTTAATTTTAAAGGAATCAGGTGAGGGAAGATTTCACTCTCTCTTCCTACTCTTGCAATGCTTTCTTCTGATGTTCATATTGCAGTCTATTTTCCTTAATATCACTCATATTGATATAAAAATATAAGTGTTGAATGAGTCCCATATTTAAATACTGTGTAAATTTAAAACTTAACTGATGGACTCTGTAGATTCTGATCCTTTTCAGTTTTTTAAAATCTGATGTACGCTATCAAATATAAACTGCTGAATTGGAACCTAATCCTACCCCTAAAAGACTCTGGGTTTTTGTTGTTATTGTTGTTTTTTAACAGGATCTAAATGCTTGACTCTTTCAGACAAAAGCAAAGACAATGTGACAAAGTGACAAAGCATTTCAGTGTAACACTGTATTGAAAAGAGCTGTGCCAAAGAGTAGTATGATTATTATTGCTATTACTTTGGCCACACAGATATTTCTACCAAAGTGCCATATAGATAATCTAGCAATGCTCAAGAGCTCAATCAGCACTTCACTTCCTCCTTCATGGCTAAACAGGGCCACATCCCTGATAATTGTGCACTCCTACTGTTTCTGTGTATTTGCCCAGTAAACAGAACCAAATTGCCACTTTACATTTATATTGCTATTTATCAAGTGTTAAACTGAAGGAACCTGTGCATCCTTCTCCTACATAAGCTTTTCAGGAGTGTGTGTGTTGCACATTGAAGTACAGCACTGTCAGTTTGTGCACTGGAATTGTTGTCAGTTCAGATTATCTTTCCAAACAGTTCACTGTAAACTTAGTGGAACAAATGAGTGCATGCAGGCTGAGGTGATGGGAATTATGTATCATCAAAGTGATGTGTGAACTGCTGTGATGTTGTTAGATTTTTTTAAAGGCATGAACAGAAGCTTTAGTTGTTGTGTTGCATGTTATTGTAAGAGCTGAAAGAAACCTGCAAAAAATTTCATTTAATGCTATTAAAAATGTCATTTAGGTGACAAGCATCTGGATAATCTTTTCTTTTCCCTTTTCTCAGACCTAATTGCCTCTCAAATACTCTTCCTTGTGTAGCTCTTGCCCTCTGCTGGAATAAAGGAAATGCAAGCCTGTGTGTCACCACAGTAGGATTTGGAAAAAGGTGTGCTTAGTTTTGCTCTTCCTTAATGGGTGAAATAAGTTTCAATTAAAGTTTGTGTTCATTGTGATCTAGAAAGCACAAAATATGCACAATTGCCCTGTGCCTAATTGCTCTCTGCCGACTGGAGGTCAGTTCTTTGCTCTTTGGTTACAACCATAACACTTGTGACCTGTGTTGGAAAACTTTAGATTTTTCTGGTAGTTGGAGCCTGTGGAATACTTGGAACAAGAAGTCCTGTATGAACACCCTTAGGTGGTGATGGTCATCCCTAAACTCTGTAGTTCACATTCACAGGTGCTTTTGAAACTGTGTGCTGGCTCTCTAACTAGCAGCATCTCCTCTCTGTTTTGTTAGAACCAGAGAGAATCACTGTTCTGTGTGTGCAAACCATGAAATGGGACATGGGCACAGTGGCTGCTCTGGCCTTTAGGAGATATTGATTCTTGCTCTCAACAAATTACAAATAACAACTCAAATTATTGGTTAAAGAAATAATTGTGCTCTTGCCTGTTTTTGTTGTTATTACCTGTAACCCCCACTTCACATCAAATCCTACAGTGATAGGGGCTCTAGCACTTGCAGTTCAGCCTTGCTTTGTCTTGAAGGGAGAAGTCCAATAGAGATCTAAATGTACTATTCCTTGTTTTTTAACTCCTATAGGGTGCCCATCTAAGACAAAACTATGGACATTTGTAGTGCAGCCCATTTCTGGCAATGGCAATGATGTTGGGGTGCCTCTGTAATGCTGCCTCTGGAGCAACAACATGTCTTCTGCTTGTTACTGCTGTGGTTGTCTTTGCTTCTGCCACAGTATTGCTGACAACTGGCTTCACTGTTTAACCCTCAGCCTATTCTCAGCTCTAGCCAGCTCCTGCTAGGTAGCTAACTCCCCTGTTGATGTCCTCCTGTTCTACACAATTTCTCTTTCCTTGATCCGTTTCTCATTGTGTCTCTCTCTCTGCCCACCCCTACCCCATTTTCACTTGTCCCTTTTGCTTGCTGGGCTTTGCAAAGATTCTTCCATAAATGAATGTAGAGTTAGATCCATTCCTTATCAGAAAAATCTGTAGTCCCAGTTCTTCTTTTTTATATGTCAGAGGTGTAAATACTGTTGTTTTCATTTGCCTCTGGTTTCTGAGGCAAACGTTTCATCTCTCTGTCTTAAGTAAACTGTTCTCAAAAATGGAGAAATTTAGCCTTAGCCCTTTCAGAAATTATTCTCTCAAATTCTTCTGTGGAGAAGGAGAGGAAGGAGAAATCAATAACTTTACTGGGAAGGAGGACAGGAAATCGCTGTGTAAAGTCTTGCAAAATCCTATAAACAACTGAGTATTGCCAAGACAATTCTCTGGGTATCATCTGTGCTCCTCGTAAAGAACAGGCCACAAGAGAGGCCAGGTTACCCTTCAAGCAAATAATCCTGGAGCTGGGAAACAGATGAATTTTTCTCCCACCAGAATTAGAAATTTTCCAGTCAGAGAAGGGCAGGAGAACAGTAAATGGGCTGCATGGTAGCAGCAGCTGAAACATGCAGCTAGTTAATTAATATTAAGTAGCTCAAACATGCAACCTAGTAAATGAATATCATTAAGGTTGCATGCCCAAGCCTGTCTCGAGTGTTTCCAGCATGAAGCATGGGCATGCAGCCTTAATTCACCTGAAAGCATGTATCTTTCACAGTGTGATCCCTAGCTGCATTTCTTGTACGTGGTTCCCCTGTATGGTATTGCATCAGCCTGCGCACAGCAGCTGTCTAATAAAGGGATGAGACAGGAGCACAGGAGAGGAGTGCTGCTGCTGCAGGCAAACAAAATGACAGGGTGTGTCTCAGGGCCAGCACTGTTTAATATCTTCAGCAATGACACAGATAGTGGGAGTGAGTGCACCCTCAGCAGATTTGCAGATGACACTAAGCTGAGTGGTGGGGTTGTCACACCTGAGGGATGGGATGTCATCCAGAGAGACCTCGACAAACTTGAGAAATCAAAAAGTGGGACCATGGGAACCTCATGAGGTTCAACAAGGCCAAGTGCATGATGCTAAACCTGGGTCAGGGAAAGCCCTGATATTGATACAGGCTGGGGATTGAAGGGTTTGAGAGCAGCCCTGCCAGGAAGGACTTTGGTGGTACTGGTGGGTGAAAAGCTGGGCATGAGCTGGCAATGTGCACTGACAGCCCAGAAAGCCAATTGTGTCCTGGGCTGCACCTAAAGAAGCCAGCAGCAGGTGGTCAGGGCAAGGGAAGTGATTCTCCCCCTCTGCTCAGTTCTTGAGACTCTGCCTGAAGTAGTGCAACCAGCTGTGGGCTCTCCAGTGTAGGAAGGATAAGGACCTGCTGGAGTGAGTCTAGGGGAGGACCAGGAAGGTGATCTGAAGGCTGGCACATCTCTCCTGTGAAGACAGGCTGAGAGGTTTGGGCTTGTTCAGCCTGGAGAAGGGAAAGCTGCAGGGAGACCTTTCAGTACCTTAAGGGAACCTACAAAAACAGTTTAGCAGGGCATGTTGCAATAGAACAAGGGGTAAAGATTTTAAACCAAAATAACCTAAGAGATAAAAGACCTTAAAATGTCCCTTTCAACCCAAACAATTCTGTGATCCCATGATTTAAAAACTGTCCTGGGCGACAAAATTCAACTAGTGTTTCTGTATTATACAAAGCCTTTCCTTTCAATTATCCTTTATCAGAGGTGGTTAATATTTTTGTGTGTTTGTCACCTATAACTTGACTCGCAGAAGTACTAACTATATAAAGATGTAGTTGGGATCTGTAGAGAGATAAATTGCAAAAAAATGTTAAGATTTGGCTTGCATCACATGGTGGACTTGACTATACCTTAGTCAGTCTTAGAGATGTTTGTCTGACTTGTTCTTAAAACCTGGGGTGACAAATCCTCCAAGCAAGCAGCATAAGCAAGCTACTGCAGTGTTAATTAAAAAAATAATAAAATTCCAAGAGTTTATCTTGAATATTCAGCTTGCAATAATGGATAGGACAAGACAAACAGGCTTAAGAGGACATTGAGTTTATACTATTGTGGGGGTTTATGTGGGGTTTAGTTTATCTTTCAGTAGCAGTCTTTTATGTATTTGATGACTTTTTGCTTCCCTGAACCTTTTAAGGCTGTATGGTGCTTATCTCTCTAATCTGCTTCTTGTAGGTGATGTGTTTTAGCTTTCTATCATTTTCATTTCTCTCACCTATGTGTTGTTTGACTGAATTTTATTACTCTAGAAGGGTCTTCCCCCAAATGAACTATTCCTAATGAGGTCTTATCAATGCTCAGTGCAATAGAAAGATAGCTCTATGTGTCTCGCAGTTGCTTTTCAGTGATACAGGAAAGCAGCAATTTGCATTCATATCTCATCTTGGATTTTAATAGGAACCAAACAGCTGTTCTGCTGGTAGTGTTTTCAGAAATGGATAGAACAGTGTGACTGAAAACTTCCAAAATAATTCAGCTCAAGGGGAAAGATTGCTTCAAGCCAAGTAGTTGGATTCTGGTGATTGTAGGAAAAAGGAAGGCTCAGGTAATCTTGAAGTAATTTGGCCTCAACTTTACCTGTAATAAAGCTGTAAGTAACCTAGGTGTCTGTGCAGACCTTCAGGAAGATTTTCCTCACCATCCAAGGGGAAACCTTAAATATCTTTATTGAATGAGTGTGGTCAGAAAGTAGGTACAATGGCATGAACTTCACCAGTCAGTGACTTCCATGGGAAACAGATTTAGTGTTCAAATAAAAATAGCTTGCCTAGTGAATTGCCATCCTCATGTCTTGCACTGTAGGGTGTGCATGTGTTTTGATTTTATTCTTTAGAGACTTCCAATGCATACCTCTTTCATGTATGAGTAACATTCTTTACTAGAAAATAAATCTCTGGTATTGGTTGGTTGGTAAAAACACATCAAATATCATATCCATTATCTGCTTCCCATATTCTGAAAAGCATTTGATTCCTAGTCAACCCCTGGCTCAGAGGCTCAGTAATTCTAATGAAGATTTGAAATAAAAAGGAATGACTACTGTCAGCTCTTTCCAACAGGTTTTTGGGGTTGCGTAGACAGGCTGTGCAGGGGGTGCACTGTGGTTCTTAGACCCTCATCAAGAATTTACAAGAATCCTTGTAATACTTTGTTGGTTAGTTAGTAACAGA
>VZTZ01001175.1:0-44626 GCA_013400955.1 Drymodes brunneopygia
ATCTTTCAAAGATAAATTATATTTCCAAATAATACATAATGAGAAAAAGACTTAATTCCAGTTTAAAAAAATAAGTGTAGAAGAGGTTTGCTTCAGTCAATAGAAGACAATTTATTGGTTCATGTAGAGGGGGAAAGAAGTTGAGGGAACCATATCCTCCAGAGATTGGAGGTGTTTTAATTATCTAAGAACTTTCTAGAAGTACTTAATAAATAATCCCATAGCAGAAGTGCATATTTTGTAGGTCTGTTGAGTAAATGGCATCAACTGTTTTGGCAACAAGGGAAGGTGATGGCAGTGACAGAATTGCTTGCTCTTATTTGGAGCTGACCTGTGTCATCACAGCAACAGAGCTCTTGGCTACCTGCACTCTTGCCTTACACCAAAATAAGGTAGGGGCTGAAGCCACAAACATTACTTCTTCATCAAGTAGGCTTTTGTCAAGGGAAGTTAGCTGGTGAAAAGACACCTCAAAAGATCACTGATTGACTTCTTGTGTCTCTGAAAGCTGGCCTGGCTTTTCAACCTGCCATTCTACAGCAGCTAAAGCACCACTAGGAGTACAGAAAGTGTGCCTGAATCACCCACATTTCTGTCCTGCCAAGAGAATATAAGATGTGGGGAACAAAAAGTGCAGTTGACAGATTTGAAAAGAGATAGTTCTGATGACAAAATAACAGAATCAAGAACCACAGTAGATGCCCTGATTGCAGAAGTATCTGCGTATCTTACAAGCCCATTCTCTTCTTGGTCATGAATTGAATGAAATACAGGTATTTCCATTCGTTTGACCAAACTGCCCAAGAAGTCCAAAGTTAATGCCTGTCCTCCAACTCTTACCTGTGTGATAAGATTAGTTCTTTTTTTCAATCACTCATTTTCTGTATGATATAATTCTTTGACAATGGTAGATGGATGTGTTTTTGTGACTTTCTACAGCATCAAACAGTAGGTGGAAGATACTTGGTGCTATGGTCTAAGAGCAATGGCCAGAATCAAGAGTCACTAACCAGTTTTAGTGAGGCATTTTAGTGTGTAGGGTGCACCAGTCTCCTTTACCTGAGTCACAGAGTCTGACAATGGCTTAGGTCAGAAGGGACCTCAAAGATCATTCAGTTCCAACCCCCTGCCATGGGCAGGGACACCTTCCAGTAGATCAGACTGCTCAGAGCCCATCCAACCTGGCTTTGAACACCACCAGGGATGGGGCAGCCGCAGCCCCTCTGGGCACTCTTGGAATTATTTTGTTTTAGCTGCCATTTACTTATTTTGCTCTTGCAGAACTGCGGCCATCCTCTTGAGCAGAAGCAGCTGCTGGTATTAAGACATATTTGCTCCAATTCTTTATGCCTTTCTTGTTTGCTGTTGGCACCATTGCATACCCATTCTGCCAATGTAATTAATAAAACTTTAAGCAGAGCAAAGTCGGCATTTTTAATTCCAAAACATTAGGAAGTGAGCCAAAACACATATTCTAAAAATGTATTGATGCACTGGAAGAAATTTGGGATAACAGTGTGAAAGTGTAGGGAAAGAGAAATAAAAGCAGTTATCAAGAATGTTAAGAAGAGTGGTAATGAGGAGAAATAGAAGAGCTCTGGCTGAACATTACTGAAATCTGAACAGGGAAGATCTCAATATCTCTCACATAATCCCAACAGAAGTTATGGAAACTTTGGCAATGCATTCCTTTAAAATGACATTAGAAAAGAGACTGGAAATTGTGTAACAGAGAATAAGCCTCAGACTATCTAGACATTCTTAAAAGAGTAAGGCATAAATGTGAATTTTCCAAATTCACAGGACTGTGCCTTCTAATTTTTGGAATAGTAGAAGTATAATATGACAATGATTTTATCTTCCCTATCCTTGTCTAATGAAAAAAAAACCCATGTAGGAGTACATCCATTCATATTTCCTTCCTTGAGTACAATATGGCTATTCCTAAGAACACCAGAACTGTCAAATTCTTTTTAGCTCTCTCAAAGTGATAGAAAGAAGATTGATAAGGATGATTAAAGATATGAAAGGGCATCTGTTTCAAAATAATCAAAATGAAGGGTGTAAAACTTGAGAAAGTTAACTGAGGCAAGTGTGACTGAAGGCTATAAAATAATGAGTAACATGGAAAAGTTGAATGATTATTCATGTTTTTTTCTGATACAAAACTGTATGGACATCAAATGAGATTGTCAGGAGACAGATTCAAATCAAAACAAATAGATACATGTACTTAAACTGAAATTTCTTATAAAAGGATGTTTGGATTCTCAAACTAGCCCTGGATTAAAATACAGACTGGATGAAATCAGGCAAGAAAAAGATCACTGAAGAGCTATGGAATGCACAGAATGTCCCTCATCCTCTGAAGGTCTCTAGGACACAGATAATTTCAAGGTGGGAAAATACAGTTGGAAAATAAGGTCACATGGTAGCCCTGCTCTGAGCTCTGTCCTACTCATCTGCAACCAACCATTGAAAGAGAAGGGGTTCTGAGGTAGCTGGATCTCTGGGTTGCCTCTGTCTGGCCACTATTTTGTTTTTCATGATCTGCTTAATTCTGATGTTGTCAGGGTCTTACCTATGATTTGTATTGTTATTGCAACTTTATCAGACATGTTTTCTATCTGAAGAGTGACTTCATATGCTCCTGAGTGATGAAGCTCTGCCTTTCTGATGAAAAGGATTGTGTCCGTGTTGCTGTTCCGAATTCCCACATCTTTGGAGTCTAGGGTTTGACCATCTTTCAGCCAAGTGATTTTGGGTCTTGGTTTACCCTAAAGAGAGAAAAAAAAATTTTTTTTTAAGGATTCAGTACTTCCTCTTTTCTCTTAATAATCTATAAATCTAGAAAGCCTAATGTAATCCACAGAGTTGAGATGGTAAACTCTCGAAATACTTTACACTTCTGTATTCTGTATTCTTCCAGACAAATATTTGCTACTATCTGTGTGGTTTAGTGGCACCATGCTCTGAGGATGCCATTTAGTTAGAGACTGAAATGATATTGAGAATAAATCCAGAAGTAGTACACTTGTGCTGCTCTGGTACTCTTTCCCAGGCACCAGTGAAGCCAACAGATGATCTGACTTGTTCTGATTGTTATTGGCAGAACCTTTACACACCTGAGGACTTCATTAGCTCTGCTCCCCTTCTTCTCCCTGTCTTAAAACGTTTGATGCTCTGTCCCCAGGCATTTTTAAGATCTTTTGAAAAGTTATTATCATCTTGCAGTCTTGGGATGTGAAACTTAGTGTGTAATTCTTTCTGCACTGAAAAATTGTTTTGGTGACTGTCAGCCCAAGCAGTCAGTGTTGCTACAGCCAATAGAAGATGGCATTGGGGAATCAGTGAGATACCAGTGGTATGCATCACTCTCATCCAGCCATTTCAAGGAAAAATGGTAAGTACTATCATTTTTATTATTTTGTTCTTCAAAAGTTATTGGAGTGCTACTTCCACAGTACAACTCCAAACAAGGAATCCCAAGAATACAGAAAATGGCCATTACATAGTTATTAAGTGTACTAATATTTAATCCAACAGAAAATAACTCAGGGTGGGGGGGTGTTTAAATTTTGGCAAGATTACCAAGGTGAAACAATGCAGCACAGGCCTGGAGCAGTTCAAATGAGAGGGGAGGGAAAGCTGGGCCTTGCAGTCAGCTCTGCTTAGGCAGCCCTGGAACTGGAGCCCAAGGCACTGAAATTGGGACACTCTGCCTCCAGTAAACAGTGGAGAAAGGAGCTCTAAAAGGCTCCTCAATCCACTGAGTGTCTGGAACATACTCTGAAAGATTGTATCTCTTCTCTTTGCCTACAGAGGGAGATTAAAATACTCAGGCTCTTGGTTTGGGTGCCTAAAGACAGGTAGAAAAATAATGAATCTTTGTGAATTGCTACACCTTTATTTCAGGTTGTCTGGTATTTGCTCAGAAAGTCTGTGTAGTGTAATTTTTTCCCCAGTGGTATTAGGAAAAAAAGCTTCACCTTTTATAAGAGTCAGGCCAAGATCTGTCCAAAATTATACTTAAAGAATGTCTAAAACACTTAGAAATTGCTATTTGTTCATAGATGCTCTTTTCTCTAACTCATCAGATGTAATTTATTTTACATTGGTATACACCTTGAATGAGCAATGTTTTTGAATCTTTCAGTTTCACTATCTGGTAAATTATTTTCTTACAGCTTTCTGTCAAGGAGCATAGTTAAGAGCACCTCAGGCCTGTAGGTCTGAAATAATAGATATGAGATAGTTTTGTCCTGTTGTAGTGTACCTTTACCCTGATCTCATTTCATAGAGCCCTCACAAAAACCTATTAGAGCAAGAGATGGCTTCCTGGAATGTATAGTAGAAATTCTGGAACAAGTAAAAGAGTTTGGATTGTTTTGTGGTTTTTTTTCCATATCTATGTCTTATTATTGGTGAATATGACAAGAACTGACTCTATTTTACTTCCCACATATGTGTGTATTTTAAAGTGATATGAGGATCCGCCTTGAAAAATTTGGCTAGGGAATGCTTTCAAAATAAAAATAATCTGCTTAAATGGTGTAGTTCTATGGGCATTTATCTCAATTTCTACTTTATCAAGACAAATACTTGGCAGGTTTTCAAACTGATTACAAGATTGTTGCTGCTGGTGTTCTAGTGTGGTTGATCAGATACGTTCACTCAGAGCTCCTCCTTTTTTGAGGTGCTGTGAGTGCCAGTGAAAGATTGCAAGTGTTTGAAGTGTTGGTTTTCATATACACCTATATTTATAGATTGTGAAAAGCATAAACAGATAGAAAGCATGTTCCTAATACATATGTCAGGGGATTGGATTTCTGCAATGTGTAATAGATAATCTGAGAGAGAACAGTGAGTGACAAGAGTGGCTAAATAGCACACCCGAGAAACTTGAGGGAGTTCACAGCCAGGGAAGAATGAATCTAAATGCTCTTAGGTATTTATATTCACACATATGTGATGGACAAAAAGACTGTTCAGTACTACTGTGAATTTTATCTACTCATAGCACATAATACCCCTCTAATCACACGCTGTGTAGTTAATTTTGATACAAGAATGTGTTGATTCTCTTCCTTTCACCAGAATGTTCCACATGCTTAATGCACTCAACAGAAAAAAGGTTAATTACAATGTTTTACTTTCTTTTCTGGACATTTTAATCTAAAGATTTAAGCAGATTTGCCAGTAACATTAAGGCCAGGATACCTTGACAATGCATGTAAAAGAATTTCAATATAGTGACCACAGAGGTCACTGGAAAGTTGCACAGAGACTGTAAATAGTAGAAGACATTGACTTCCACTTTCACTAGATACTGTACCTACTTAGAGTCTTTTTCTGCAATAGAAATGGTCAGTGACTCAAATTTTTTCAAAATGTAAAGGGAGAAGTTGTTTTTGATTTGTTTTTTTTGAAAGGTCATTAGTATTACATATTCTAAATAGCTATAGCCACTATTTTCAATACTGTGAAAGCTGCAAGTCAATACTATGACAAATTTAATTCACTCAAAAAAACACTCCTTGAATTGAAGTCCTCTGGCTTTGTTCTCAGAGTAAAATCTGGTGTTAATGGATAGATTTTAGCATTTTTTGTTAGCCTTACCCTTTAGGAGACAAGAGCTTATACCAGCACATGATTTGTCTGTCTGCTACTCAAATAACTTTTCAATCAGTTGGTTCAATTTGGCCAAATTTGACAGAGCACTTGAAATCTCTAAGATTAGCTTAGGACATTTCTGTGAAAAATTGATGACAGGGTAAAATGCCAAAGCCTCAGTTAGTGTCCCCACTGAGGAGAAGTCAGGGAAAGCTCGGTCTTTGTCTTTTTTGTTTGGCATCAGCCTAAGGATGAGGCAGGATTAAGTGGAGCTCTGGATGAGTTGCTCCATGCACTTACCCTGGCCGGGGAATTGAGGACATGTCAGTGAGGGGAGGAGGGCAGAGAACTGGCAGATCTCCGGGAATATTGCAGTGAGGCTGCTCTCAGCGCAGGAGGTGGCTGGACATGCTGAGAGCGTGGTGATGTGGGGATGTGGTGGTTTAGCATCTCCCTTCCTGGCAGAGCCTTGCGGGGAGCAGAAAAGGCCTTGACTCTGTGTGTGCACTGCTCTCAGCAATAACTAAAGTACCCCCAGATGATCAATACTCTTTCCAGCACTAATTCAAAACATGACCCCATACTTTTCTTCCATGAGGAAAATTAACTGCCCAGTCAAAATCAGCACAAGGGGACATAGACACAAATCTCTGAAGAGATAAACTTTATTCCCCTGCTTGCGAGACAGCTTGTCAAATTTGTGTAATTTTTCTTCAACTTGGACATCAAAGCAGGAAAAATATCTATTTATTTTAGTTTTATTTTTTAATAATTATGTAACTCAGAAATTGCAGATGTACAAATCTTGAATTTTGTGTGTGGCTAGACATCAGTGAAAAAGTCATTTTAGCAATTTTGGAGATAAGAAATGTGAAAGAAAAAAAATAGCCTTATGATTATGCTGAAATAATTCAAGCATGAAATTCAAGAAAGTTACTCCATTTATGGGCTTGCAATTGTGTACTAATCAGATGTATCTTTGTGAAAAAAGCAACTTTTCATGTAGCCCAGTAACCATGGGGCAAAAAGACATGTACCTTTAAGCTTACATAGATTTTGCTGTAATTTTTTTTTCCCTGCTGATGCTGCTCAAACAAAAGAACACAGGTGAAGTGTGCATATATGGAAAAAATGTTTTGCATATCTCCAGCATCTTTTGTGTAAGAATTTCAAAGCTCTCCACTAATAACAGGATTACATTTCCATAAATGTCAATCCTGGACCAAAGAGAAATTTCAGTTTCTTGAAATTTTAACTGAGGACCTTATGAAGTGATAAATCTGTTATTAGTGAGGATATCTCTGTCAGAGGCATGGTCTGTAATTTGCAATTTCTTTTGCTATGTCTCCCTTAGAAAAACATTTCCTTGCACACAATAATTCTTGCACTCTCTTGATATTATAGTCTTGCATCTGAAAATAGGCATGTGGGATTTTAGAAATGGTCAGATAGTTGCCTGTACAGCTCCAGAAAATGCCAAGATGAGGTAATGGGTTAGGTCAGCCCTGGTGAATATTTTAGCAATTTTGTACATGTCTTAGTGAAGTGTAGTTACATACACGCACCCTTGGTAATCCTCATCATGCTCTGTTTTTTATACCTTGAGCTCATGTAAAGTAATACCCAAACTGTTTTTTGTACACACACTCAGATTCTGCATAGGGCCAGATCTTCCGGGATCTTCTGTTTATTTGCAAATTCTGATTTTTGCAGTCAGCCTTTCAGAAATTAACATACACACTTTTGCCAAAGAAGTTGCCCAGTGACATCATATACCTTGGTTCCAGAAGAGTGGTTAGTTGGATTCTTACACTTCTGTCTACTTCTTTCTGAGGTGCATCCTGTGCTCAGTAAGCAAGGATGGGCTTGTACTTACACCACTTTTTTCTTCTTCCCCAAAAGGTGAGATTAAGGAAGAAACTCTGACTGTAAAAAATTGTGACTGAAAAAGTAATGATTCCCTCCCGCTCCTCAAATGTTTGACAGGGTTTAATGAATCATCAGCCATACTTGTGTAATTCTGCTTAAGCAGTGAAGCAATGGGAACTTGCATTAGGGGAACTGCTCTAGGTAAATAATCATAAATAACCATGACAAAAGCTGATACATACCTGAAAAGGGATCACAATATTGATTGTCTCACCCACTTTCTTCACCAGAGTCTGTCTGAGGTGGCGTGGCAGCCAGAATTTGGGACGCTCTGCAGTTAAGCATTAGTACACTAAATAAAAAACTTTTGATAATATGCAACATTTCATATAACACAAATATGACAGAACACCGAAGAGAAGAGACTTGTAGAGAAAATTTGAGATATGTAGAGATTTGAAGAGATAATTGTAAACATAAGACAATTGTGGAAACACTGTTTATACTTTTAGGGTGTAGCTCAGTCTCTACCTGGTTTCAAATGTATTTGTATAGTGGATAAAAAGTATCAAGTCTCAGTTATATATTTACAGCTGAGCATGTTTCAATGACAGCTGCATTTGTGAAAATATGTCGCATCCGAAATGCCAAATTCGGGTGACTTCTGCTGGATGTGAGTCTTCTATGTAGACTTTGTTTCTTTGGAGAAATTGTTCGGTTCAGTAGAAAGGATGGGACAAAGGATGTCTTGGAGTAAAAGAGTGATTACAGATTATGGTTATCTATTGCCATATTGATAATGCAGCACCTTGTAAATTGCCACTTGGAGATACTTATGGACATAGTCAGAAAGCAGAGCAGCTGATGGATTCCTTTATCTTGCTACAGTCATTCAGTTACAGTTTTTTCTTTGAGATGGATGAAGTGGAATCTCATTGTAGCATCTTACTTTTCACTAACAAAAAAAAAGGACCTTACTGCTTTCCTCTACTCTACTGAAAAGCTTTCTAGGTTCTCCTTTTATCCTTGTTCTTTTCCATGTCATTTGCAGAAGGTATTTCTTAACATATAGCTAGAGTATCTGTCTTCATGACTGTTTGGTATTGAGATGCATTAAAACTTTGTTTTATTTACATTGGCTCAATTTACTGCCAGTGAGACTGGCAGACACTTTGTGTGAGCCGAGGTTGAGGAATCCACTATTAGCAGCTCTTGATATCTTTTGGACTCCAGTCAAATGAATTTTAATCTACTGCTGTTGGGTGATACACAGGGTGGTAATTAATAATCTGTGACAATGAAGTAAATAGATCTCTTGCCGTAACCAACATAGTCATTTTGCAGTAATGTAGCAACCTTCCAAGAAGAGAGGTAAATATTAAAAAAATGTTTCTTAAATGCTGACAGTGCCATTGCAAGAGGTGAAATGTCCATATTTTGAAAGCAAGAAACAGAATTTTATTTTAAGAGCTATACTTTACAAATATAAGACCTGGCTGTTGTAGAGATGTTCTCAGAGTCAGAAGACACTCGACATCTTATCAAAGTGGAAGAGCTGTTTGGGTGTTATGCTCAGATCAAGGCAGAATTTTGGCCTTAGAGGAAATAAGTTTATAAGATTTATGCAGTTTAGATACTCACGCAGGATCTCTTGAACAGTAACAGGCTCTTTTATTGTTGCTGCTCCACTCTCGCCAGCCAAGTTTACGGCCTTGATACGGAAATAAAGTTTGTCCCCCGTGACCAGATCTTTGATCAGTGCAGATGTGCGCTCAGTTAGGCCAGGAAGAGCAGGAATCCATTCTGTAGCTGCAAGTACAGGATTTTCATATTGCAATAGTACATTATTTTTCTAAACTAACATCTTGTATGCAACTGAAAGTAAATTTGTGTTAGGGTAAAATGAATTCAAGTTAAAACACCACAGTTAGAAGAGAATAAAATAAGTTGGAAGAAGAACACTGGATTGAGGAGATGTGTTTATACATGGAGTTAAGGAATCTCTACGCTTTGTTATTCAGAAGAGCCAAGGATAAGGGAATCATCCTTGGGTAGTTCCTTTGGATTTTGTTTTATAAAGCTTAGAGTTGTGGGATTTCTCAACATTCATTTTTACTACATGGGAAGGGGGAGAATTTTGGAAATAGCTTCAGCAAGAAAGTGAGGCTTTAATTTAATTCTTTTTCTTGGCATAAATATACCCTCTGTGGCTGTTCAAACAGATTGGTGAGAGCCACATATGTTGAAAACAACAATAGAGCATATAACTGTTGGAATTTATAATTTAATTCTCAATTGACACAGTAGAACAGAATTCTTAGTGCTTCCTTATATTATAAAACATAGAAATATGACTGATAAAATCATTCTGTTATGGCAATGACATAGAGATTCTGGTAGTTCTATAGTGATGTCTCATTAAAGACCATTAATTATTTCTGGATAAATTATGCCCTGTAAACCCCCTAGTTCAGATTATTTGGCAATAGAGCCTAGTGTCAGGGAAAATGTCAATATTAAAGTGACTCTAAATTTGTTGTTTGACTTTTATGACATAATTATTATGTTGTAGCATCACAGAACATTGAATTTTGTAGAAATGGTGCTGTTACATTCTTCATTAACAGCACAAGTATTAAATGAGGTAAGGTAATGGTTACTTTAAAGTTTGGCTGAGGTTGTCACAGTCATCCTATCATATTTGTTTTAAGGAATATGCAATTCATGAACGATACAGAAGTATAGTAATGCCTCTAGAACAGCAATGATATTTTTGTATTACTTATGTTTATTAAAGCTTATGATGATTGTGAAGGTGACATTATGGATGTGACTTCCATGGTTTTACAGCCACATCGTAGTGGGTATGGTGATGGTTGGCAAGGATGGTAGACATAGATTAGGGTTAAAATTTGGTCATGCTGGACATGGTTAGGTTGTTGGTAGTGTATTGAGGTGAAGTTATTGCAATTGTAGCATTTTTAACTGCTCAGCTGCTGCTGCCTAGTACTCACGCTTACTTACATCCATCTTTGCAGTATTCCACAATGTAACCATCTAATCCCCCGGCTCCAATCCGCTCAGGGGGCCTCCACTTCAAGGAAACAGTGCTGTCAGAAACATCTTCCACTGTGAAGTGGGTGGGTTCACTTGGAGGAGCTGTAAGGAAATATGGACAAGTAGATTCTGAGAAATAGCAATACAACTATGAGAATTCAAAGGCTATACAAGGAGTGATTAACCCTGATTTATGTACCGCTGTCTATTTTAATAAAATAAATCTACCTGAAGCTCAGTTGTAAAGTGTAACACCTCTGACATCATTTAATAAAAGCACAGCATAAGATTTCTATAATAGGAAGGGGAACAAGAGGTTAAGATAGTAGTTCCTATTCACAGGTGCTCCCTTATGAGAAAAGCCACTGTAAAAAGACTTGTAGAAGGGAGTCAAATTGTCATCGTAAGTCTGCAGAGAAGTTTAGAAATGAAAATACATTCCTTTTGTATTCTGTACTTACACCCTGATTGTAATGGGATAAAATTCACATGGTCAGACGACCAAATTGACAGTGGCTAAATTTCACTTAATTCACACAGTGGAGAAAATGACCAAAAGTTACCACTGCACGTTTACAGAAACACTACTTCTGATTTGTGCGTTTGCAACAGAGACATACTTGAGAAAAATATTTTGGGGCTGAAAAATTTTAGTTTGATTTAGACACAGCTTTTTCATATCTCTTCAGAAGAGGTGTGTCATGGCTCTTTATAAACCCACAGTTCAGAAAGACCACTAGCTAAATTCAGTCTTCTGCAGCATGACTATTGTCTCTCAATTAAAAAATAATCAAACAAAGCCTTTGTTAAAGGATCCAAAATACACATAAATGTTACTGTGAAATAATTGATACCAAAAAGCAAACAGAAAATAACTTTTTCAAAACAACATTTAGGGTGCAGGACCATAAAATTTAGTACACATACCATAAGAGCAATTGTGTTAAAGAAAGGTACATTTGGCATAATCTGTGTATATGGGTATTATAAACTGAACACTCTCTGAATATACATAACAGATTTTACAAATTTAAGTTAAATACAGGTTTACAAACTGTGGAACTGATTGAAACCAATCTTAGTTCCCAAAGGTAAAGTAAAAAAAAATTTACAAAAATATAACCTAATTTCATTTCTGTAACTGTCAAAAATTTTCGTATTCATGTGGTGGCAAGGAGAGCACACAGGAGGCAAATGCAATTGGGAGCATACACAGCCACACAGTACACGATCAAAACCCCAAACCTCTTCTCTGAAGAAGTAAGTGAACTTTATCCTTAATCAAGTAAAACTCTGCCTATCCCATGAAAACTTTGGACCTTTTTTTTCAGTAGCTCCACTTGATGGTTCTTGTTTGACCTCTTTTGTTGCAGACCAGCCGTTGTGTGTTTGAAATCCAGAATTAAGAGACCCTTCTTGCAGTTCAGCCTTCCCTTCTGACTCCTTCACAGCATCATCTGCTTTTACATTATCTCCTTCAGCAGGCTGTCCCCCTTCGCTGTTATTTGTAGATTTAGAAACTCTGGTCATTTTAATCTCCAGCTGTTTGTATTTTTGTGGTTCTTCTCCCTAAAAGTCTTAGCAGGCAGAGTTCCTGAGGACTCTTTTAGTTTGCTCCTTGCTCAGGGACTGCAGGAGACACTGCACTGCTGTGTTGGGGAGGATTATTTATAGAAAATCATTCCTCAAATATTTTCTTAATCATCTATCCTCTTAGCTGTGGAGAGGGCCGGGATTAAGGGAGCACTGGACGGGATACTGTGATATTTGCACCCATAAGGGAAAGGGAGAAGCTGAGAGGGACAGGGAAATTGCTGTCAATTAGTTCTCCTCCTTTCCAGATCTAGCTTGACTCTCACACTTCTAATTATAACAACTAAAAACTCATCAGCAATTTCATGAAACTGGAACCTCTGTGCTCTTCAGGAAGAGGAATGAGAGATAGAGAAGAGGAACATTACAAAGGAAAAGGCTGATTAAATATCGAAAATAGAGATGGTTGATAGCCTCTTTCCTAACACATTCTTTTTAACCGTAAAAGCAGTTGAAGAGAAAAGGTCAAAATTGTCCTGTCTTGGTTTTATCCTAGAAATACCTTGGAGTTTCCAAACTCACCAATTGGCATGAAGGGCTGTGAGGCAGGGCTCGGCCGGGACATGCCAATAGAATTGACAGCATAAATCCGCATCTCATAAACTACTCCTTCAATCATCCTCTTGGCTTCATAGGTTAGCTCCTTCAAAAGGTCAAAGTTCAGTCTCATCCATCGATAGCTCTTCTTCTTCTTTCTCTCTAAAATATAGCCTGGAAAGGACAGCTGTTATGATGAAAAAGAACTGGAAATTGTTATCACACATGCAGGAAAAAAGAAAATCCTTTTAAGTGAAAGAGAAATTTCCTTGAAATGTATAAGATGTGGTATAGAGTTAAAAAATTAATTTTTTTCTTCTAGTCTGCTGCAATTCACTAATCTTGGCTAACAGCATAAATCCCCCACAAAGAATTAATTGGATGAACAGTTTGACAATTCCTTTTTTTTTAAAATTAATGTTTTATCAAAGAACTCATGCTAAATCTTTGTGTTCTTTGCAAAGTGGTGGAAATGCAGAATGCTTCCCCGACAATGCAGATCTGAGCTTACAGATGTGGCCACTCACCATTTTTCTTGCTCTGATTTCCTTGGGAAGGAAAGTGAGCCTGTGTGATGACAGAGAACAAAGAGAGATGGGTGCACTGCAGAGTAAATCTGTAGTACAGCTTAAGGTGTCATCTGGATGCCCAGAATCCATGTCTTAGCACTTTTCTCTCGTGCCCTCAACATCCATAGTCTTTCCAACACTACCATGCTGTTTTCCAGAATGACTCAGTGAGGCTGGATTATCAGTGTAAAAGATAAAGTTCTCATTACCCAAAACTGGGAATGGAATCTGTGATTCCTGATGCTTAATGTGGAGAATGGTTGTATATCACACTGGAAACATACATGTCAGATATTTTCCAGCTGACCTGCTACAAAAGACTACTGAACTCTTTCTTTCCATTTAGCTGTATTAAATTTCTGCTGCTTCTCGGTGGTACAGACAGCGTGACTGGATGTGATCCACCTGGGCTTCTTTTAAACAAACTTTGCTATGAAAGCTGTTCATCTTCTAACTACAGAATGAATAATCAGAGAATACACTGAATAGGCATGTGCACATGTCAGGTATTTGAGTGTGTAGTGTTGGTGTTTCTGCCCATAGACTACAGATGTCTGTGACAGGGGACAGCTACAACAGTGTAAGTCCATAGAAGGAATTATAATTGAGCCATGCAGGGGAGTGATTCAGTCTCTGCTGCTCACCATGGTCATGGCTATCAAACATGCAAAAGTCCCTTTGGTATACCTGGGGAGTGTGATTCACACTTAAGGTGTCTCAAGGGATGAGGAGAATGACAGGCACATTTGAGTTGCTGGTGTGCTGCAGGCACAGACAGCTTGCACCAGCAGCCTTTCCTGCCAATGCTGAAATGCAAGAAGAGCATAGGAGTCTACAGAATGTTCTCGGAAAAGAACAGTGGAAGCATCTCTAAGCTGACAGGTTGTATCATCACTTTAAATGCATGAAGATGTACTCCTGGCATGCTTGGTTTCAGTAGCTTTCAGAGTTAAATGCTGTAAGCAAAGAACCTAATGGTTCCTTTGGTGTGTTCCTGTATTTTTTCTCTCTTCAGCAGGGTCTATGAGACTGAGAGAAGTTTCCTCAACTTAGTTTCTGGTCGTTTTTTTGCCATTATAGATAAGCTGTGTTAAGCACATAAATGTCAAAATGAAGGCATTTGCAATTTTAAAAAAACAGGCAAAAAGGAGGTAAAATGACAATACTGGTTGTATTGGTGACATTTGGTAAAGCAGATTATTTCCCTAAATGCACTGAATGTGTGAGAGTTAAAGATACTGTTTTAGTAATATAAAAGGCACACAAAACCCCAGGAAAGGTGAAGATGGGGTGTGAATTTCTTTTTTATATCTGTTGGATATAGCTAATACTGTATCTGACTGCCTACAATGCCATCTGTAACAATATGAAGACAGATAAGAATGATTATGCCTTTTCCCCCCTGCTTTTTAAACTTGCTTTTAAAGCTCTGTTTGAATGGGTGGTGCTGCATCTGGGCTTTTCCTCTCCCCCTGCTGCAGGTGGTTTATTGGAGCTCCAGCAGTGCAGCCCTGTGCTGCCTGAAGAAACCTCCTCAGGCACAGCAAAGGGTCCTTAGAGGGGCATTGACAAAATCCTTCCTTTGACAGTGAAATCAAAACAAAGCAATTTTCAAAATGTGTGCCCTGAAAACTGCACAAAAAAAAAAAATCCTGAGCTTTGTGTAGTCAGTGAGGTGGGGGTTGCCTGTGGTTATGACACAACTACTGATAAATGTCTTTGCACATAATATTTTAAACTGCTGACTTCTTGCTTGCTTCCTGTCAGAATAGATGAAACCACAAAACACTGGCCCAGCAGTACCTTGTTTATTCCTGCACGGGGGAATTCTTTGACTTAAATGAGATAAATCTTGCGGAAATGAATAAAGTCCAAACATCCAAAAGCACATATGAACTCTCTCTTCCAGATACTGTTCAGGGGATTAAAAGAATTTTAGACATTTCTAGCCCTGGCATCCCTATGGGAGTCCAAATAGCTTTCAATGTATTTTTTTTTTCAAAGAAACTCAAGCTCCAGAGATCTTTATTAAACAAATTGCTAGATGTAGACTCCAGAGGAATTTTTTCCCCTAAAACTGGTCAAGACCGTGCATTATTTTTTTCTTCTGAGGACCACAGAGCACTCTATCTAAAACTCACCATGCTCTGTGCAGAACTTAAAATGGTGTCAGTGATAATCTTGATTGTGCCTGCTCATTTCCTGCATCGCATGATAACTTTGCACTCTAGTTTTTTAGTACAGATTTTAAGGTCACTAAAATGATTTAAACTTGTTTTATGACCCGTTGTTTTATATGAGGTAGAATTATGAAGTAGTTTTCCACTACAAAACATATATTGTGTGAGTGCCTGAGACTGCAGATGTCTGAAGTTGATGACTGAGGTGGCCGCAGATGTGTTTTGATATTCCCAGGTTACTACAAAGGCCTGTATACTGACTTAAATTTCAGTCTTGAATGAGAATAGTTAGCTGTAGCTATTTTTCATATCACCTTTTCGTGCCGTGATAGCTCGTTTGCTGAAATACTTCTCTGACTCGAATGGCACAGGCAGGGGGCACTCTCTCCCCAAAATTGAAGGGCCACAACCCTGACTGGTTTGAGGGTTCAACGCATCAGAGTAGCTCCTATCTGAGGGTCAGCCTTCTTTATGTCTAAACACAGAGAATCCTTCTGTGCCGTTTCAAAGGAGCAGCAAAACATACGTGCAAAGTTGCAGGGGACTTCATGTTTTGGGACTCCTTACCAAGTACCGGTTGCCCACCATCATATTTAGGGGGTTGCCACTGCACGGTGCAATAATCTTCCCCAATATTGCTGATTGTGGGAGCTTCTGGAGGGTCAGGGACATCTGAGGAAAGTGTGAGAATGAACAAGACTTGTTATTGTTTCACTTTCTTCATGCAAGTAAATTAAATATTTCTAACACTTTTTTTCCATGTGTGGTATTGATCTAGTGGCGTCCCCCAGGAATCAGTGTTGGGCCCAGTGCTGTTTAATATCTATACTGAAGATCTGGATGAGGGTATTGAATCTATCATTAGTGAATTCATGGACCTAGTTGGGTCAGAGTGTCGATTTGCTGGAGGGGAGGAGAGCTCTGCAGAGGGACCAGGACAGGCTGGATCGTGGGCCAAGGCCAATGGCATAAAGTTCAGCAAGATCAAGTGCTGGGTGCTGCACTTTGGCCACAATAACCCCCTGCAGCACTACAGGCTGTGGGAAGAGTGGCTGGAAAGTGGTCCAGTGGAAAAGACGTGGGGGTGCTGGCTGACAGCAGCTGAACATAAGCCAGCAGTGCCAGGTGGCCAAGAAGGCCAATGGCATCCTGGCCTGTATCAGCAATAGTGTGGCCAGCAGGACCACACAAGTGATGATATCCATGGTCTCAGAACTGGTGAGGCCACTCCTCATGTGCTCAGGTTTGGGCCCCTCAGTACGAGAAGGACACTGAGGAGCTTGAGAAGGTCCAGAGAAGGGCAATGAGGCTGCTGAAGGGTCAAGTCCTTTGAGGAGTGGCTGAAGGAGCTGGAGTTGTTTAGCCTGGAGAAAAATAGGCTCAGAGGAGACCTTATGGCTCTCTACAACTCCCTGAAAGGAGGTTGTAGCCAGGTGACTTTTGGCCTCTTCTCCCAGCTAAGCAGGAACAGGATGAGAGGACACAGGTTCAAACTGCACCAGGGGAGGTTTAGGTTAGACATTAGGAAGAAATTCCCCACAGAAAGGGTGATTAGATTTTGGAATGGGCCACCCAGGGAGTCACCATCCATGGAGGTGTTTATGTAAGGGCTGGATGTGGCAGTCAGTGCCTGATCTAGTTGACATGGTGGGGTTGGACTTGATGGTATCAGGAATCTTTTCCAACCAAATTTATTCTGTGATTCTGTGATATAGCTTTGTGAGATAGCAAAAATAGATACAACCAGAATGTATTAACTTAGTCTGAAGGGAGTCCTGCTCTTTGATGCTTCTTTGTTAGGTTGATTTCCTTTAAATACCATTGATTATTCAGCTCCCTTTTTCTTCCCAGACACAGTAAAATTTTTGCAAAAATAAAAGGTAATTCTATTCTGTAAGATGAGGCTTCCTCCAGGCTTTCCTATTTTCTGTGGAATAAATTTTGTAAAATACAACTGCATGTCTCACATATTATGTCACTTTGGAGATATTCATAGTAAATATCCTGATTTATTATTTATAAAAGATGGAAGGAAACCTAGTATTTACCAAGCAACTCTAAATTTTAATACTGTAGCTGAAAGTAATTTTCTTTAATCATTTCTAATTTGCTTCTAAATTGTCCTTTTGTTATGTGTGCCAGGGTGTCAGCAAATTACATATTATGAAAAATTTATAAACTTACTGACTCAAAATCATATTCCTCCTGGGTCTTTTGTGATTCACTGAAGAGTCTGTCAATCTGTTTATCTTCTATCAGATATATTGTGTTTCTTTATTCCATTAACCATTTACTGCTTATGGAATGAAGTAATCTCTGCTTAAAAACATAACCCACAACAAAAAAGCTAGAAACTTTTCTTATCTCTAACAAGCATGAAGCATGTACTTCAGGATGGAATGTCTTCCATAAAATGATAGAATCACCTGAAACAGGAAATACTGGGACTTGTTCTCTTAACTTTTCACGCAGGAGGCAACTACCTCTGAAAAAATACTTCTGCCAAATTTATGATTGATCATGTTCCTCTCTTTATGATCCTTTCCCATTTTTCTAAAACTTAAGTCAGAACTTGTGTCAGTTTTAGAGAAGGGTTTCAGCAGACTCAAGATTCTTTCATGATCTGGTTGTTTCTTTCCTTCACTTACCAATAACTTTGACTGTGATGTCAGCCTTGTCTTCTCCAACTGGATTCTTAAGTATAACTCTGTAAACTCCCTCATCCTCCTTTTCTGCCCCTTCAATGATGAAAACACAATGGTCTTCATGCATCTCCACACGGACTCTGCCTTCAGATTCACACAGGAGCTGTGGGCAGTGAAAGTGACAGATAAATCCATTGTAAGTTGTGCCAGGGACAGCCTGATGAGTCTGTGTGCAAACTGGTGAAAAACTACAAATCACTGAATATTACAATAATTACTGAAAAGCTGTAACATTTTTCAAATTCTGTTTGTATGTAGAAGAGAAAATATAGACTGGTTGGCTCACATAAATGACATTTGGGAAAATTGGTTCTGAAAGCCTGCAGGTTGTTGAGATTCACCACGAGTTGCACAAACACAGCTATGTTTCAAAGAAGCTACTAAGTACTTCCAGAAATTCCTACCTGGGATATCTGCTAGCATCACTGTAAAGAGTTTCATGGATAACAGTTGGTTATTGTATAAATTAAAGTAAGTTTCTTGTGACTGTTAATGGCATCACTGTGATTTCTGCCATTCAATAATTTCATATGGGGAAACTTTCTACTTTTTGCTAAAATCTAAACAAAATGACCACAGTTTGGTTGTACATATTTAATACACTCATTTCTTCCTTATGTGCCTTTTTGTCTTTAGGTTTAGAACAGGAACCATTAGAAAGAATCCATGGTGAAACAGTGACTAGTGCAGCTGGATCCCAACCCTGAGAATGGTTTATTGCTGAATAATGAATGTAAAATATTTTCTACTCTATCAAGAGGAAAGTCATTTGTGTAAAATAATGAAAGTTGCTGCAAAGTGAGTCCTGTTTCACTGCTTTATAATCTGTCCACTCTCTTGACCCATTGTCATCTTTCCATGTGTCCTGTAAGATTTTGTCCTGGTTATTATTGAAGCTTACAGGTTACCGAGGGGGGAACAAAACCCCACAAATAAATATAAAAGAGTTTCCAAGTAACTACTTTGATTCCTTGTAACCCAGTCACTATGTGATGGTGATTAGAAAGGTTTTCTCAGTCAGCTTCTTACTCAAAAATTGCTCACCAGGTCTCTTGTGCCCAGGAGGTGTCTGGTAATTACCACTGTGAGGCAGGATAGTGGGGTTGATGTGCTGTTTGAGTCACCATTTTTAATATCCACCGACTTAAATTTTATTTCCTTTTGAATATGACCTTTTATCTGGAAAACGCTAAGAACACGTGTGTGATTGCATAAATAATAAGGAACTTACCTTATTATCAGTATTTAAATCACTGCTGTTTTCTGAGGGAGTCACGGAATCATCATTGTTTCGAAGTAGGTCATTTCTCTAGATAAGCAAAGAAACCACAGAAAGTCAGCTAAGGCTGAGCAGAGCAGTAAAGCTGTTTCTGCAAGACTGAGAACAGTTTGTTAGGGGGGTTGAATATGGAGGTGTGAGAAAAGTGAAGTGAGGCAGCAAGCAGACCTGGGAAGGAAATCTACCAAAACCAGAGTTAAAAGCAGAAGTGGGAAAAAAGTATCAGAATGCGGTGAGTTAAGGGAAGGATAAGTCAGCAAACTCAGATTTGCAGCTTAAAGGAAGAAGCATGACATTCCTGCAGTAGTGTTGTAACTGGTTGTGAACCTGTCTGTGTCCTCTGGTACTACTCAGTATGTGTAAGTACAAAAATAAGGATAGCTTCTCTCTGTGAAAATGGGATAGTAAATTGATGTAAATATTTTAACACTCAGAAATATGGTCAGGCCTGTAACACCCATTGAACAACATCTTTTGAGGCTGTGCTACTCTGTTTTAGAATTAGTAAGTATATTTTACACAACCTTTAATTAAGACTGGCTGCTTTTCCTCATATGTTGAGACCTCACACCTCAGAAGTAACACTGTACAGAGGTTGTCTGATACCCAGTCATCATTTTATCAGAGAAACTTCTGTATAGAGGAGTCAATTTCTTGGCTTTTTTTAAAATTTGTTTCCTTATTAATTCTGCACTGCAGAAAAAAGTTCTGAGTGTCATTAGATATGCTAACCTGAACAATAATGTGGCATAACTATGAAGAAATAGGAGATTGGGGAATTAACATAATTGGCAATGTTGTTTTTTCTGTACCTACACATATGGAAGTGTAATGATGCTGTAGAATGTTATGCAAAATATTTCTGTTTTGTGCTAGTTATGGCTCAAGAGCCCACAGATGGTGAGGGGTGGCGATATTTTGAGATACCCAGAAAGGAGAAGGAGGCTCACTTAGCATTTTAAATCTAGCCTTTAAATTCTTTCTCTGATGTTTTGTAATTGCTTTGATAAGGTAAATAGCAAGGTTCCTCTATTTTTATTATATCAAATTCAGTTTTATGCCACTAGTCTGCTAAGATGACATTTTCTTCACAAATTGTAGAATCCTTGATAAAGATTAAAAAAAGAAGCTGCCACCTCCAGAAAATGTTCATTCTGTCAGGTGAAGGTGATGGAGATGACTCATAATTTATTTATTTTTTTCTGAGGTAGGAAGAGAATAAATGTGTATGGTATCCTTCTATCTGCATGTACATATGTCTGCTCATATATAGTTAGCCTCTTCTTTTGGACTAAAAAAATAGGGAATATTTCAAAAAAAGGAACAGTTCAGGATGAATCACAAAATCAGCTATGTCCCAAGCAGCTGCAGTGCAGGTATTTAATTTTTTTCTTGAGGTTTAAAAACATAAAATTGAAAGGAAAATTAAAATACTTGTAAATAACTATAAACTGAAGTAAGATTTGAGAAGGAAAAATAAATTTGCTGTTGTGACCTGTCTCAGACACTGTGTCAGGTTGCACATTACCTTGTTTACTTTCTGCCAGATGACAGTGGGTGTTGGATCTCCAGATACAGGAACATCCAATCTCAGTTTGTTCCCAGCCACCACGACAATTGTGTCAGGAGATTGGCCCAGACAGTCAAGGTGGATTTTAGGGGGTTCTATAGTAGAGAAAATAAGTTTTAAATATAGTTTGAGTAATCTGAATGGAAAAAGAAAAGAAAAGAGTATTCAGGCATTAAATTGAATGACAAAATAATAAAAATGACAAAAATATACTGCTTACTTGGCTATTGGAAACATTCTTACTTGCATATAAATAATGACTGCTCTTCTTACCTTCTCTTGGTACAAAATCTATCTTGACCTCTGGGGGGGAAAAAAAGAGGAGATGGGGAAGAAGAAATAGATCAGAAAACAGAATGTACATAGCATCTGCACCCACAAAGTAATTTTAAAGCTAACTGAAACTTCATAAGGCATATTAATCTGCAGATTTATACAATAAATTGAAAAACAGGCTCTTTAAAACAATGTGATAATGGTAATGCAAAATAACAGGGAAAAGCAATATGCCTGTATTGAAGTATCAGAAAAGAGATCTGCATTCTCTTTCCTGGTATAACTATGATTAATATCACCATTTTATCCCTGTGGAATTCCCATTACACATTCTAAGAGAACTTACCCAAAAACTGGAGCTTGGCAGAAAGATTGTAAGCAAATCCTTGTGGAATGAAGGAATAATCAGCCTCGTCCTCTGGTGTTACATCCTCAATAATTAGCTTATGGATTCTGGAAACATGAACAAATATATTTCACTCCCTTACCTTACCTGTCCAGGAAAAACTGGTCTATCTCAAGAGAGAAGGCGCAGGCTGTAGGATATTAACAGAAATTATTGTTTCTTCTTCCCTTGCCATGATACAAGTCAACAACCACCAGGGCTGTAGTGTGCTCTGCATTCAGTATTAAAGCCAATCCACAGCGGTGTGTTGTCTATCAATGGATTTTCTTGACAAGGTAGATGCAAAGACTATTTTGAAGAGAGGAAGCAGTTTCCTTGCTCTAGTCCAGTCCTTTATCATTATAAGGGCAGTTGTAACACTGCTGACTGGTTTAATTTGATCTGATTGTGACAACGATAACTTTGGCTAAACAAACTAAAAAGCGATGCTCCATCCCCATAGTATTTTAAGTTCTAAACAGAATACAGAAAAGAGTAGCAAGAAAGACTTCACCTAGAATTTAATGCTGAATCTTTTTGCTCTCCATTTCCA
Organism: Drymodes brunneopygia; assembly: GCA_013400955.1. Lineage (NCBI taxonomy): Eukaryota > Metazoa > Chordata > Aves > Passeriformes > Petroicidae > Drymodes > Drymodes brunneopygia. The sequence continues at coordinate 22,187 of VZTZ01001175.1, forward strand.
GCAGTAGCTAAACTGCTAGGAAACTTGGGCACAGAATTACACAACAGTATGTGTTAATGTAAACGCTAATTTTTCCATAGGGTTTACACACATGTCCTATCTAAACACTACTGTTAGTTATCAACAATGTGTTTTCTAGATTATGTGAATACCAAAACACTGTGTAATCCTAATGAAAACCAAGATTTACTTTTGCTGATATTCCACTGAAGCCATACATGTTAAGTGCACCAACTCAGAAAGACTGCACACATACCAAAACAAGTCTGTCACTAAATGTTGGTTGCACATGAAAAGCTTTTAAACTTTTTACCTTTTAGCTGGAGCCAGGACAAAGTCTCACTTTATACTCCTATCCCCTGAGATAACAATTCCTATGGATTGCAATACCCAAGTCTGTACCTGCTTTCTGAAACCAGACTAACCTGCCGATATGGGAAATCTTTATCCTTTCGTCTGGGATCACCTCCTTTCCGTTTTTCAGCCAGATTCCTTTCACGTTTTCATCAGAAACTTCACACTTGAAGACTGCCTGGTCACGTGCCTTCACTGTCAGGTCCGCAATACTCTGATAAACTTCCAGCTTTTTCTCTGATATCGTGAGAATAATCGATACACACATCAAAAATCAGAATAGCTCTGTAAGTAGATGGTGTGGATTTACTGAGTAGAAAAGGGAAGGGCTGAGCAAACTGTCTATGGAAGGAGGAAATATGAATGGAAATACACAGGATGCAGAGCTTTAACAGGACTGATAGCTGAGCACCTGTTGTTATCAGAGTATCTGTTATATCTGGCACACTGGTCTGAGTTCTCCTCAAGGCCTTTATTATCAAATCCTATGCCCCTCTTACATCTTCTTTTTCCCTGCCAGGAGGATTATGCTACTACTGTGCAGTTTCTGGAGAAAGTTACCTTCAGCCTGTCTTCATTTTTTAGCTTCTCTGGTTCTGGGATATTCCCTGTGCCTACCTTGCACAATCAGTTCAGCAACTGATACCCCCCCATTGGTCTTCACAGTGTAGTGTCCACTGTCCTCCTTGGTTGTCTCATTAATAATGAGATACTGTTTTTTCCCATCTTTCTTGAATCGATATTTAAATGTTTCTTCTCGTGTCAGTTCAATTCCATCCTTTTCCCTGAAATACCAAACAGTGTTGAGTCATTTTTGTTATGGTTGAAAGAGGAGAGTAAAGGTCAGCTCAATGTTACTAGGGATTGGAAGGCATAAGGTGAATCCAATCTTTGTAGTGTTTCAAGTTAGCAGAAAAGGGATTGTTGCACAAATGTGAGTGGAACCAGAGTGTCTCTATCTTGACCATTAATTTCCCTAGGTATTTGACTTCTGGTTCAAGAGAATTCACCACAAGGTATAACTTGATTTTTTTCTATTTATATGCTATAGATGAATGTGAAAATATGTTAAATGCTGTAGAAGATACAGGGATGGAAACACACTTCACCAGCAGGGAGTTTACTGTCTTAAAAACTGCCATAAAGGAAATGGGACTTGATGGGAAATTATTTTAAAGGCTTAATTTTCCTGATGTGAAATATAACTGTTATAAATCCATGGTTTGTGGGCATCAGGGCATCAGCAAAAGAAGAAAATTTTAGGATGGATTCAAATGCATGTTTATTTTGAATTTTGTAGCTCTTTCAATTCAAGGATGCCACAGTATACTTAAGACTTTACTAAATTAAGCTTCACCATGGAGCCCAGGAGGAAATTTAATTATTCTAATTTCCAGTCATCATGCAGGGAAATGTGCAGGGAGGATTCACGCTGTTTAATCAAGGTCACACAAAAATACATAAGGTGTTTTAAGGATTTCCTGTTCCTAATCCTAAATAACATAAACAGGCTACAAGAAAACTTGCAATTTCTTCAATTTACTAATTTTGTAGCATTACATTTTTCATTATTACTTAACTGTATTTCTATTATGTTACTTGAATACTGCTGCAGTTTGTAAATGAAAAAGGTTTTCTCTTTGATAGTTAGTCACATAGAAAAACAAATAGAAAATATGTACGATTTTAATAGAGTAAAAATATTCTTTTTACTTTTTTATAATTTCCCTTATTTGTGACTTATTTGTGACCAGTGGCTCAGTGACTATTCAGCTTGACAAATGAGCTTACAGAATAGCAAATTGAAATCTACTTGGGACTCATTAAAATACTATTGCTCTAATTTCTAAGTTGATGTATGCAAGAAAACCTTTTACCTCTGTTAGAGTCTGCTAATGTAAATCACAAGATCAAAACTTCAAGAGACAAGAATGTGACAACATGTGATTTAGATGTTCCTGATGCAACCTCATTTTAGAATACCTACAGGTTACTCCCTCACCACTGTTTGTTCCAGTAGAGCTCACTAGAACTCAGAGCTGGTTTAGTGAAGGACTGGCCTCCCTTCCAGGTCACAGAGCAGCGCTGGTAAGGGAGGAAACAGAGGTTGCCTTTAACAACCACTTGAAACACAGTGCTTAGTATTATTGTGAGGATAATGTTTCCTTTTCTTTCCTCTTCATTCCTCTTCAGACAAGAATCTGAGGCAACATGTAAGATGATCTCCTAAGGCTGGTGTTGTGATTCATGCAAAATTAGTTCTGGAAAAAGTGCTGCAATGCAGTACAGAAACTTTTGCTGAATTGCTGAGAATGGACTGTAATCCCAAAGTTCAGCATGCTGCTGTCACTGAATGCAAAGCCAAGCACATATACCGTGGCTAGAGTTCTGGAGCTGAACTTTTAAATTTATTTTATGGTCTATTTTAATATGTGGCTCACAAATCTGAATGATCCGTTCACCCATTGGTAAGAAAGAGTTCTCTTGAAATCTTGACTAAATAATGAAAATAGTCTTTTCGTAATGATTAATGTCTTAAATCCCTAGGAAGGGAATGCTATCTTTAACTCATGTTTGTTTTACTGACTAGCATATTGCTGATCCTGTGGATGAGTAGAGAGTTTGCAGAGGGGTGTAGTGATAAATATAGACTGTAAACCTCAAAAAAGAACTCCCAGATATCATTTGGCTTAAAATAATGCACTGCTGCTGTGAAAAGCAGAAAACCTCTTTAATATTACAGGCCTTCCTTTGGCAACAAACTATGAAGTAGAAGAATCTGTTGATAACAAAGTGTAAGTGAACATTATATAGAATCATAGGAGTGTTGGTTTACAGAACACCGCAGGTCATTGGTCCAGCCTCACATTTGAAGCAGACCTAGTGCAGTAAGAGGTAGGTCAGCTGTAATTTGGTCTTTCCAAGTCCTGAACATCTGCAAGATCAAATATCTGTTCTCAGCTTTACCACTCAATACCTCTTTGTCTGGAAATGCTTTCCTATTTCCTGTTTGGATTCTAAGGATTAATTGGTTAATGTCTTCTGAGATATCACTGGTGTAGGTACTATGTGATAATTGCGACACACGGATTTATTGCTATAAATATCCATTACCATGGTTTGTTTTGATTTGGAGCTGATAAGATGGTACATCCAGCATTCAGAGATAGAAAAATTAGATCAAAACTATGTATTTTATTGCTTCTTCAAGAATTATCTTATTTCCAAGACCATCTGAAGTTTAGGGAAAGCCTGTTCCATAGTACTGCAAGAGTTGTAATAATGTGAAACCTTTCTTGGTGATCAAGACAACATTCTTTTCTGATTGCTCTGAAGAGACCCACGTAATGCATTCTCCAAACCCTAGTCTGATGGCCATGCCTCATCCTTATTTCTGTCCTGTGCAAGTCACATAATTGCCTTTGTTCATGTGCTTGTGGTTTTATATCCTGGATTTAAGGAGCGTAAGAGCTATAACAGGTGCTCTGAGTTAGTGCCTGTTACTTGGCTAAAACTGTTGAGCATTTACTAATGAGCTGTAAAACTGGGCCTCTTTCTCCACACTGTGTTTCAAGTTTTCACTGGACACTTTTCTCTGCTGTCCAAAATGTTCCCTTTTGTTGCCAAAGAACATTGACAGAGTGTCACGTTACAAAACCAGTAAAACACAGTGTGAATGTCTAACTGCTCAATTTTCCATTGCAGTGATTTGATGAGTTTCTCTGACCACTTGCTGCATTTCAGACTGAGACAGCTGCTGGTTTGCCCTTGTCACATCAAATGCCCATCCCACAGATAACAGCCCTGCGAGATGTATGGGAGTTGTTCAAAGGCACAGGATCAAAGTGGAGCAGCTGCACTGTGTTCTAGGAGGGACAGATCTGGTTGTCCCCATCTCTTGTGACCAGGCATCTGCAAGCAGTTCCTGAACAATAGAATGCGTGTCCCTGTGCTTGTGGCTTTAATAGTGTAATGCATACCCTGTACTAGCTCTTGGACTCCATTTAAATTCTCAGTTCCTTCCTTTGGGACAGCAGATCATTAGTTGGCACTTTCCAGGAATGTAATGGGCTTTGTGGGAATGCTTGATAACTTTCCAGGAATGTAATGGGCTTTGTGGGAATGCTTGATAACCATGTGCCTGAAGCTGTTAACAAGCACAAGGGAATTTCATCTGGTAGAGAAATGAAGTGAGAATAGTGTGCGTGAGACATGGTATATGAGCCCTGCTTGTCATGCCTGCCCAAGCAGCAGGCACCTCCCAGCTTCTGCTCAGCTGGAATGCCCAAAAAAACAGGCTCTGTGGTCTAAATGTTTGTCATCTTAATCTGTCTCGCTGCATAAGCATAATGACCAGCTTTGCAGGATCACCACAGCAGATGTGTTCCCTCTGTGTCACAAGAGATACTAACATTTTACCTAAGAAAAAATACTTAAGAAATCCAAACATCTCCCTGCAGTTGAGAAGACCAGGAGATTTCAAAAAGTACAGCAAACTCATCACAATATGGATCTGATTAATCTGGGCAATACTTAGGCATTTAGTGTAAACACTGAGCAACAAATTCTAGGGACACTATAAAATATCTGTACTTAATCTGGGTTTTTGTGTCATATTTTTCCTCTCAGTTCCTCCTCAGTGTTTGATACATAGGAGGAGGAACAATCTTTTTCTGAAAACAATAATTTAGGATGCCTTCTCCCTTTTTATTCCATATCTCCTGGTATGTTCCCTGGAGGAAGATGGTTTCACATTGGTTTGGTTTTTTCTTCTATTTCCTTACCATTTCACAGTAGCTCCTTCCTCAGACACTTCACACTCAAACTCCACTCTCTCTCCAACCATCACCATCTGGTCCTCCAGCGGGTGAATGATCAAGATTGGAGGTTCTGGAAATAAAGAGAATTCTATTAAAAGAGTATTCTTAAAGGGTGGATTTCACCACTGTCTATCCCACAGGAAGAGTCCCTGGACAAATAAATGGCGATGATCCCTGTGTTAGAACTTAAAATTTATGATCACCTTATCAGAATTTTCAAATGACATTTTTCATGAGTTGGAATAAAAATACAGAGTTAAATAGTTTTCATATATATTCTGAATTTCTAAACAGGAGGCATTACTTTTTGGTACTATTTGATCTTCTTGTAGAGCTTGGGGGACATGTTTGTCTTGAGTGGAATCAAATTTTTAAGGTAAGTTTCTAGCCCCATTGTTGAGACGTAAATAACTTTCCAAATGAGAATTAATGATATCTATCACTGTGCTGCGTTCCTGGTTGCTGTTATAGGCAAAATTCTCCTCCATTTAACTGTAAGAAAAAAATCTACTTCAATAGATCTCAGAATCTGGTCATATTTTGAGAATTTCCTTTCCCGCAAGATTAATCTGAGAGTAGAGAGGATGCCAGTAGTTCAATGCTAAATGTTAGGGGAGATCTCTTTCCTTTTGCTACCATTGCTCACCTTTTACAAATAATTCTGTGAAGCTCTTCTCATCCCCCACCACACATTCATACGCTGCATCGTCAGCCAGAGAGCAGTGGTTTATGGTCAGTATTCTCTTATTCCCAACAGCCTCAAAAATATATCTGAAAAGAGAATCTTAATGTAATTATCAGGGAAAAACCCTTCTGGACACAGCACTGTCTTCTCCTGCCTGGAAGAGAAAAAGATTCCTACTCTTTTTCTGACATCAGTGGCAAGATTTGTAAGGACTCAAGCCCAATAGCCCTGTCCTGGTGCAGTGAACAGCAGCAGTGTTTGAAAAACTAACATAGGAGATTAAGGGAATCTTCTTCCAAGTGTGAGATGTGCAAACTTCTGTGAACAGTGTTGGATGCTGTTCTGAGATCTAGCATGACTACCTTTAAAAATGGCTTCAGTACAAAATCACTGGAAATTGGTTTTACAAACAAGTTACACTGATGTGTATCCCAGAGCAGGAGAAAGTACATTTGAACCCTGGGTAGTCACATAAAAAGCAGAATATAATCTCAGGACTTACTTGCTAAGGAGGTAGATGGAAGCATCGAGTCACATGTGAAGATATATAGAGCACAGGGAAGAAAAAAGAAAAAGTTATGACAGCAGCAAACTGACCCTGAGCCATAGCACTATGTAGATTCTTTCTCAGTTCCTATTTATCCTTATTTGTTCCTTTCTTTCTAAGAAAAGATAGCTTTTTCATTTTGTCCAAGCTGTAGCTCATTCCCTTTTGGATCTCTCATATTTCTAGTTTACCTGCCGCTCACTTGGATCTCCTGTCCGTTCTTCAGCCATTTCACATCAGCATCTGGATTGGCAACTTCAACTGTTAATTTAATCTTTTGCCCCTTGTCTACTTGGTAAGCTGGATCCAGTTTCTTGAGGAATGCTATGATGAAGAATGATTAAAAAAATCTTTATAATTTTTATACTTTTTTTTTCATTCTAGATCATGAAACAAATCTTTATGACCTTTCACATTGTTTACCATCATCTTAAACCTTCCCCACTTTCTGCTTCCCTGTTTGAATTTTTACCCTTTCTGTCTGTTCTTCATCCTGTGCTGTTTTCTATTTTTCCTTAACGTAGGATGACAAGCATGGGTTACAAACCAAAATAAGCAAAGTAGAATATTCTAAATAAGATGTGAATATGTACTTCAACAGATCCTAAATAGAGTTGCATCTGCCCATGTGGGAAAATCATATTTGGTCTTCCCAGTACTTCCCATGAATGGTAGTCTGCCTTCTCTGTTTCAGACTTTTTAAAAAGTCAGTTGCAATTAGGCAATTGATACTTGACAGGACTAGAAAAGGCTCAAGAATTCCAAATTTATCATACAAATGAAAATTAAATTATATAAATATATCACTGCTGCCTAACATACTGACTAGTTGGGGTGGGGGGCAAGTAGGGGATGTTGTTTTATGTTCAGGGAATATAAAACATAAGGGGCTTAGCTTGTAAAACTGGTAAAGTGAGTGTGTTCAGTATACCCAGAGTTTCAGAGCAAGGTGTCTCTGAGTATGGGACTAACTGCAATCTTTGGTAATCAGTATTTCATATGTAAAGGCTGGGTAATAACTGGAACAGGAAATTACTGTTTCTCATGGTCTTGTGTCTTGCTGCTGTAAAGAAGATATGAACACTACATTTGGAAGAGATGCATCTCACCAACCTGTGCTTTTTTTCTCTTCCTTCTTTATGCGTTTGAGGCGTTTCAGCATCCCACGCAAATCTGTGATACCATACTGGAAAGCAATTTTCTCGTATTCCGTAGGAGGAGCTTTCCTCAGGATATCCCAGACATCAACATCAGATTGTGATTCAGATTTTCCTTCACCTCTGCAGAAAGGGATTCGAGTCTCTGAGTGCTACTATTAAGCATATTTAAAGAAAGCTAGCTATAGAGTTGGCAGATACATATTGCCTTGATAAAAAAAATGATTAACAGTCTAACGTTTTACTATATTATTAGGTAAATAATGAAATAAAACTGGTGACTAGTTTTAATTTTATTTATAGATACAGTGATTAAAATTGAATTCTGTCCTGAAGGGCTTATTTCTAACAACCAAAATTAAGAAATTTTAACTTCCTTTAATGATGGATAATGGAAATATAAGGACACTTATTTTCTTGTCATGGTCAATACACAAAACATGGAACACGGCAAAGCAAGGAACTAAATTGATATGATGGCAACACCTTAGAAAAAAGGCACTTGGTTTATGTAAATAAGACACAGGTCCTTTTCTACTCAGGATATTTTTTATCTTCACTGAAAAAATCAGAGATTATTAAGACTTTTATCATCTGTTATAAAGAAAGTTGCTGTCTGTAGTAATCTATAAAACAGAAAGAGACTGGTGAGTAGTGACAAACAAGACAGTATTTACAATGAACGACTTATATTTTAACTGAAAACTAGAGATTATGGAAGAATTAATATTTGGTTTAGTAAAACTAAGGGAAAAGTTTGTTTTCTGGCTTTGGGACAGGCATTCTTTTTTATCTGCCATAATATTTTTTATTTGAAAGATCATCAACAGAACAAGAAATTGGTGTAACCTTACCGATTTGAAGGGCGCAGGAAGCTGCTGTACTTCAGAACAATGCAGAGAACCGTTTGGAAAAACATGGAGTATCCCAATGAGCAAGAAAAAGGGCATCATGTGTTAGTACAAAAGAGCCATGAATGTCATCTTCACCCTCAGCAGAACATGCTTGTGCTTCAGTGGCAGGGACATGAAGGAACTCATGCAAATGCTCTGAAATAGGCTTAAGGGAAATGCTGATCCATATGGAAATCAAACTGATTCCCACGCTTTGTACACTTCCACTGTGGGATTTCTATTGTAAGTGCAAACACTTCTGTTTATTCCTAATTATGGCTAATCACCTTCTAAGGAAACAAGTAACTCTGCTTCACCCTGGCATCATGGAGTTTTTGCCTGTCATAGTTTGCATTTTGGTAAATACAGGAATGGTAGAAGAAGCAACATTTTGCTAAAAAATTCTTAGGAGAAAGAACTTTCTGTGGCTGTTATTTCTGATTATCACAAGGACCAAGCAGATTCCAGTGCAGCAGAACACACCCCTATAATGAAGTCGTGTTCAGTGGTAAAACCCAACAAGAAGACACGGTACGCAACAGGTGATGCAGAGAAAAGTGGAATATTATTGGGTGTATTTCCATTTCTTGCAGGAATATAACAGCCCAATTAGTCTGTGAGAAATATTGCTACTTAGCAGTACTATTGTAGTCAGTCCAGACAGCAGATACAACCAAACATTTCTGGTACTCCTTTTATTGCCAAAAAGAAGCTTGCTTGTAACAGGAGCACCGTGTTTATTAAAGTGCTGCAGTCCAAGCTTGGAATTTCTAGCACCCTTGCAGCTCTTGAACAGAAAGGGAGCAAGAGGAGAGGATTTCAGCTCAGTAAGATTGAGCTGAAGTATGGCATGCAGTTATCTCATATCTTTGAAGTGTTTTAGCACTCGCTAAGCCCGAAGCCCTCGCTAGCACTCACTGAATTGATAGGAGTGGCTGAAGTTTGGAGTGCCTACGATAAGTGCAGCATGCTGGGTATTTGCTTTGCCATGACACTGCATCAATATCACCCACAAATTTTACCAGGGCTCCTCTTCCATATACCTGTCATTTAGTTTGAGGCTGCTACAAGTAGTTTTTAGTTTTGCTTAGCAGGAGACAGGAAAACTAAACTGAATTGTGACATAGATCAAGATTTTTTTAACATAGGCAGTTATTGGGCTTGTTGCCCTGATCATATCAGGGAGTGACTTTCAGATATTTCTAAATACATGTAAATTAAAATAGATATATAATTACTAAATACTAAGTACTATGTAAAACTAAGGGCATATAATATTTCTAATATGTGTTTAATTCTTTGTACTAGTACAGTTAAACTCCTGTGGAGAAACTGTATCTTAAAAAAATATAAAATCATAGGAAATAAGAAAGACTTAAGAGATTCAAATATTATCATCTTCCTCAAGACATTATATAAATAGTGGTAGTTTCTCTGTCTGCCTACTTGCAGGCTTGTCTGTATATACATGATCCACATCTGAAAATTTACAGGTGGGACTATTCATGGAGATTTCAAAAATGTTTTGTGTGAGCTGTTTTTAAGTACATAATGAGAAAAATCATCCAATTCCAAGGAGGTCCACAGTCTAATATCTCTCACTATTGAGAAGATTTCCCTAGTTTGTGCTGAAGCTTTTCCAATGATCAGTGTCATCCCACTGCTTTATCTGGCAATATAAGAAATATAAGTATGCAATATAAGAAATCTGAACATAAGAAAGAATGTAGTCTCTTCTTTGGAAATACTAGGGTTTTTTTTAATTAAAAGAAAAGGCTGGTGAGTTTCATGCAAAATGGGACTAAAAGCTAGAGGCTGTAATTTCTGTTTGACTGAGTTCTGAAAATGAAAAAGGAAAAATGTGTTTGCCTTTGAGCAAAGTTTTCGCTGTCCCAGTACTCCTTTTCACTATTTTGCATTTGGTAAAACGTTCTCTTTGATCCCAGAAAGACATGGAGTTTGCACAGAGACATTGTGCTCCTCCATTACCAACAGGAACTAAGCAATGTGTAAAAAGTGATAGAGGACTTGGACTGATGAGGTTTCTCCCACTCTTATGTTAGTCTCCCTGATGCTGGGGATCCTTATTCACAGAGATCACCTCATAGGTTAGCTATGCACTTGGGGGCATCAAGATGCAGCTTAGTGAACCTGCTGTAAATGGATTATGCAGCTGATATGTTTTAAGCATATGTGGAGGGGTTAAAAATAGTTTTGTACATCCCAGAAATGGTTCCTTCCTATCCAGTTACTGTCAACTGATTGGACCCTGTCAGCTGTCACCTCCTTCAAGGTCTCTGCTCACTATCCCATTTAATAGTCCTGTGACAGCTGCTCCCTTCCTCTTCCCAATGACCTCTCCTTGGCCCATGACATCTGTATGTCAACACCAGTTAATTAAATTACAGTGATAGGAGATACAGTGTTAAATGAAGCTGTTTATTATAGTGGGAATGATCATTACCTGTGGATCAAGGGATACTTGTAAAATGATGTAATAAAGCAGAAATGGTACAAGAATATATAATGGTATAAGAATACAAAAATTCTCGATTCTGTTTGAATCTGCATAGCTCTTGAGAGTTCCCCAGCATGAGATCCCTTTTCCTGTTCTAGTTTAACCAAGAATTTTTTCATTCAATTATGAGATTTTATGCCTATCTGTTCTCATAAATATAAGAGTGGTCTTCAACCTGAGGTGTGCAAAGCCTGAAGAATCCACAAATTACTTCTGAAGTGGCTAGTGCTAATGAAAAACAACTAGGAGCAGTGAATTTATAAATTTATATTCTTGAATTCACTAGAGAGATTTGTAAGTTGAGAAATGGCAGAAACACTGTTAAAATACAAGGAAATTTGTAAGCTTCTTTTAATGAGTTACATTTCTAGCCTAACAAGTCATGAATAGTTAAGTCAATAAATTTAACCTTTCTGTAAATACTGGTGATTTTTACTGCTTTTAAGTGTCTGATCATTGCTCAAAACTAATTTTGAGAGCAAAAGGAAAAGGCATGAGGAGAGGAGTTCATAGTACTCTACACCTCATTCCAGCTGGAGACTCTATGAAATTATGCAAATACTTTCATGCTGGTTTTCATTTATTTAAAATTTTATAAAAAAGATAAGCAATTCCTTTATGCCTTACATCTTCTAAGGAAACTAAAGTCAGTTTCCAACAATTTGGATTCATGCTGAAACAAGAAACTTCAATGTCAATGTCAGCTATAGAAAGCTTGATAGGTGTCTTTTCTGTCTCATCTGTCTGTCCCCCTTAAATGTTCTGCTTTTGCTGTTACTGCAAAGCCAGGATTCAGCTAGAGATAGATGCACTGCATAGAGTGTGACACAGGAGTCTGTACACCATGGGACCTTGTTTGCCCCACTGAAATCTGGGTGAGTTAACCTGAGGCTGTTGTGGCTTTATTGCCTTCTGTAGAAAGCTACTTCATTTGTCTGCATGATCCTGTACTCTGTGTGAAGATAAAAAACTTTCTGTAGTTAGTGATACCAACACCTGAGCAGAGACTGAACACAGATTTACAACAACACGCATCCAGGAAGTCGGTTGTGAAAACTTAAACTAAGAAAGTTTAGATTTACAAAGCATGAATCTAAGTGACAAGGTTTTATAGTAGCTTCAGGTGCTGGAAAGACAGAGTAGGTGGCCAGGGTCAGGGAACAGAAAGAAGGAAACAGAACTTCACCACCTATTTGATAGCCAACAATATTATGCTAGTGAATTTTCTGATTCTAAATACTATAACAACAGGAATATAAAGCAGCAGGTTATTGAGAAAATCTGGAAATCCAAGGAAATTTTAGAACTGGTTACATGAAAGAAAGTGATGATAAAAACCAAAGGACATTCAGAGAAAAACATCCATTGTATCAAATTGTCTTTACTTTAGCCTTAAAACTGTTCAAAAGAATTTCTGTCTCTGAAATTAGCAGGCAATAATTTTCTTTCACACTATGCAATTTTTGCCACGTTCTACATATAAAGAAGACAAAGATGCATGCATTATTTCAAACCAAATGGTTCTCATATTCAGTCTGATCCATGCATTTATAATAAAATTAAATGGAAAGCTTACTCTCTGTTGGCAACAGTGGAATCCAAAACATTTGGATTAAGAGTTTGGTAAAAAGAGAAAAGCATAAGTAAGCAAGTTATGAAAACAGATACATCAAGGAAAGATGAGAATTAGAGAAAACATTCTAGCAAAAAAAGAGAAAGCAAAAGAAAGAAATAAGAATTACCATTGGAAGAGTAAAAATACATTTATATATTTATCTTATTTATGCAACATAGAATATCTATATAATAGATAATACATAGTTGAACAGTGTAATGGTAACATTTAGGTAACTAATAAAAAACATTGTCCTCCTGGCTCTCTGGTTTTTTAATAAAGCAGCATTATAAATAGGTATTTTAATTTTGTCCCGTCCCTTCCCCCATGAAAAGGGCTACTGAAAATATGCAATTACATGGGTCCAGGCCTTTTCTATCTTGGGAAAGATAATTTTTTAAACTTTTTTTCTCCGGTATAAACCTAGCAGAAATGCAGCAAATGCTGTGATTTTCAGGAAGTAGCCATATTTCATGTCATAATTTTTCCATTTAGAACTGCTTTAGGAAAACTACAAGGATTCTGAATTTATGAAACTTTCACTTATTCTAGTTCTAGCGTTTCAGAGTTGTTCAACAGAAGTTTTTTTCCTCTAAGTCTACGGATTTTTACTCACCTTTTTTTCAGTAGGGAGCTAAAATTAAACTCTGCCCCATCATCATGTCCCTCGGTACTGTATAGTAATAGAAAACCATAATTAGTTTCAGAAGGAAATGGGAATAGCTTGTGAGACTATAATATTATATGGATGACATATTTTTTAGGGGAGTAGTAGATGGATTCATAATGAATTAGAAAGTGCATTGACATGGAAGGTGATTTAAGTAGGCTCTGTGTTCATATTCATTTGCATGTAGGTTTAAAAAATATATGTAATGAAATTGTATTTTTTCTGTACTGATTGTGCATGAAGCTGTACAGGGTATTAATTTGGCCATCATATTGATTTGAAATGTATTCATTATCACAGAGGTGTTGCAGAAGCTTCCCTCTTTCCTCTGTCTATCAGGAGAGTAGATATTGTTTACAGTTGGGGCAGTATTTAATCAAGCTTTTTGTGCAATGCCTCAAAATCTAAATCCACTTTTTTAACCCCTAGTATTATCCCAGCTGTAATTGTTTCTTAAAGGCTCTTTGTGATACCAGAATTCATTACACTGAAATAAAGGTGTCACATCATTGCTGCTTGGGAGGGTTGAAGGATGAATTTCTGATCTGGTTTTCAGCCTGAGATGAGGTTCAATATGCACTTGTTGAACAAGGACCATGACAAGCAATGTTGTGATGATTTGCTCTGTGAGAACAAGAAGCACCAGGCGGGAGATTTTTGATCTGCCTGTTACCTATGGTGAACTCAGATGGAATGCACAATGTTATTTTTGGTGTTCTGAATCCAGTGTGTTTTAGCTGTGCTTCTGAACATTTGTAGTACTGACCTACTCTGAAAACAGCATAAAGTCACTACAAAAACTTCTTTAGATTTAATTCCTAAAATATCACTTCAGGGATTTGTTATAAAAAATTTTGGGAGTGATACTGCACTTCATGACTACTGATTATTCCACTCAGGGAAAAAAAAAAAGTATTTTCATTCAGACAGGGTTTAGAAAGCTCAAATGTATTTTCTTCATCTCAGCCAGTCTACTACCATCAATGGTCAGCTGCTCTTTAACATCTCTGTTGTCTTAAAGATAAGAATCTGGTGATTCCATCTCACAGCATTCATATTCTTCCAGAAGCAACACCTTACATTTACTTATTGTTTCTCAAGCAGAATTTTTTTCTTTTCCGTTGTACTGGTGGTGGTTGTAGACCATAATGTTGCCTCTGTAAATACACAGTCCTATTGTTTCAGAAAAAAAATCAGTCTGTCTATAGAATGTAAATCAGAGTGTTGGGAAAACTCAGTATTGCAGGAACAAGTATTTTTTAGAAGTAAAAAAACAGCCTCAACAGAAAAATTATGGGCATTTTAACAGTACTTTAAAAAAATGAAACACAAACAAGTGCCAAGCTTTTTGTGCTGCTTGACAATATAAGGTTAAATAACAATTTAGAGTCTGTGTAATTTGAAATATGTTGTGAGAAGAGATCTTTTCTTTAAGAAAATACTGTTTTTACGTCTTTGATTACTTTCAAAAATAGTGTAGTACTGGAAAAGAAAATTTCCTGGGTATAAGGCTCAAACAGAGAAGTGTGGTTTTGGCTCTACTTTCACAAGATTTTACATGTTTGTAGGCATAAAATGTACATAAAAATAACTAGTATAATCCAAATTTGGAAAGGATTTCTTGTGATCAAATATTCAGTAAATCAGGTCTACAGCTGGGAGAATAATTATTTATCTTATTGCTTCACAAGCGGTGGTTAAATCACATTTTCAGGAAAAACCAGCAATCAAAGTTTAGTTTTTTTGAAGAATAAGACCCTAATAATTACTTTAACATGCACATAGTTAGATCTAATCTCAGACCTCCTGTTTTTGCTGTAGTAGAAAACATTAGGACCAAAAGGCATAGAGTGAAAAATTTAATGAGAGTATGATAAGGAGTGTGCTAGGAAAAAACAGATTTTCGTTTGTGTTGGTACGTTTCTGTGAGCAACAGCAATTTTAGTCAAAATGTGCTCAGTAGAGAGGAAAGCATGTAAAACAGAGAGGGCAGACATGCATATAATTTAAAGTTACTTTTTTTCTTCTGACAATAGTGAGATGTCACTTGCCAAACACATGCATTTTCTGTAGATGAATCTGCCTCTCACTGAACTACCAAACTACTCTTTTCTTTATCTGTTTTTATCTATCTTTTTATATTCTTATGTTTTATCTTTTTAATTTATCTGTATTGGTCTTGCATTACTTCTTATTCACATGTATTAATCTTGTATAAATACTACACATTATAAGCAGTAATTTATTTGGAATTTAAGCTGCAGCTTAATTCTGTGTGTTTGTTTTTTCTTCTTCTATGCAGAGAGAGACAGTTCATTGTAAGACTTCAATTTGTCTGCTACACAGTCAGTGACTACCTGAGAAAGGCTGAAGTCATCCGTCTCCCCCCTCCTGCTAGGCTCCTGAGTGAGGGTATCAAAGACAAAGCTTCAGATTTAAGCAATTCGGTTCAAAATCTGGCTTCATTCTTCCAGGAGAAACTGACAATCTGAACAGCCTGAAGCTGCTCACACTGCACTCCCTTCAAGCTGATTCTAAATTCTTTTAATTGTGCTAACAAGAAGAGAAACTCTTGAAGCCTCCTTTTACTGCAGTGAAATAGCACAACACAGTTATGCACTGAGTGTCCACTATTTTACAGTGAGGTTGGTCAGCTACCGACAGAGGGACTTAACTGGAGACAAACTGTGCTAGCCTTGTTCAATTTTTTTGTGATAAATGTTAGGAAAAGCCTCATATAAAGATAGGACTCATAGAGAAATAATTGAAGAGTTGCCACAGAAGTTTTGTGCCCTATATAGAAATACATGTTGGAATATTCTTGGTCTATTAACTTTGCAAAAATACATAAAAACTAAAACAGAAACTTATTTATTATCACATGAAGGAAAAGGAGAGCACCTATTAATAATGTCTACAATTAAAAAAATCCAACCAACTTTGTGAATCTTACTAACAGAAGAGAACAGTATTCCATCAAGAGATATATCAGTTCAGAAAGTATTATAAATGGGGGGGGAATGGCCTTTTCAACACCAGTCTTTAATATCTAAGACTACGTATACCTGAGTTTTCACACGGACACTCACAATGTCATTGTCTTCATTCAATTAATATAGGTATAGAACAAGAAAACAGATACAATAAAAATGCTTGCAGAAATGTTATCAATCATATGCTGCTTACAGAGCTCACACCAAACTCCACTCTTCTTGTTTAGCAAATGTTTGTACTAAGGTACATGCAGTTCCTCAAGCCGGAAAAAATCAAGACCAACATCACACAGTGTATTTTCCATCTCTATTGGTCTCTGTGGTCTTTACAGGCCTGGAAAAAAGGTGCTGAAGTTCTTGTTACAATTACACACATTATTGATTGCCTAATTGAAGGCAAGCATGATTATTACACTAGTACAAAGTCTAAACTCTCTTAGGTGATTTCCAGGAGTTTTATAGTATTTTAATAGTAGAAATATTTTTTTAGGAGACATCTGTATCTTTGTGTTTGTTTGTGCAACAGCTCTGCTTTTAGCTGGTTTTATCTGGGAAAGTAATGAATTGCACATGGATGTGGAACCTGATCTAGACAGGTTTCTGCTGTGCATACTCACATGTGGTGGAAGGCAGCTCGAATATCCAGGTCTCCACTTACAGGTGCTTCTGATGTGGCAAAAAGAAATGAAGGAAAATGGGAGAGCAAGTCAGCATAATGCAAAAATACGATGCTATTTCTAAAGTTTTCCTTTGCAGACATTTTTAGAAATAAATTCTTACATTGTAGATTGGGATTAATTGCATATTGAAAGATTAACGCATCATCTTTAAACATGTGGCCTTCACTAATTAGCTTTCAACATCCAGTGTTTGTTTTGATAACTTATTTGTCTCATGTTTCATAATTACCTGGAGCCTGATGGACAGTCTTATCTTGCTTCTCAATTCTCCTGCTGCAAAATTTTAATTTCAATAGTGTCTTCACAGAATATTTAAACCCTAATGAGAATATGACTGAGCATCAACTGAATACTATTATTAAAAATAAATTATAATCTATGCTCTGACAGCAAAGGTAAATTCCTGGGACTATGTAGAGAGGTACAGAAACTAAATCGAGGATGTTGTATAGAGAGAATTTTGTTACACTATTGACATAAATTGGTGTACTGCTGCTCCTGGGAGAAAAACTCTTCTCAGTTGCTGCTCCTAAGTCTTATGAGTCCTAGCTAGTGAAACTCCAAAAATTAACACTGCTATCAAGTAACTTAATAAACTTTTGTCTTTGCATTAGGTTCACTGGTAGCTTGACTCAAGTTAATGTTGCGGTCCCTTCAAGAGAATTGCTGAAACAGGAAATGGTCCAAACATTCAGCTCTTTCAGGTTATACCGTTTTACTTAAACTCTTCCACACTCAGGGCAAATTGATGTTAAAATGTACTTCCTTTTCAATTTTTATAAACTTTTCAGTATGGCACTTGTGAGGGTGGCACCATGCATTAGGTAAAATGATTCATCTGATCTTAAAGCAATTTTATCTCACGAGGTGCTTCTGTATGGGTTGAATTTATCAGAAAGGAAGGAAAAAGGAATTGACAATAGCGTCACATCTCTAAATCTTTTTTTTCAAATATCCATTTTTAGTACTGAACTTTTGCCAAAATAAGAATGAACTTATCTTCTATTCTAG
Organism: Drymodes brunneopygia; assembly: GCA_013400955.1. Taxonomy (NCBI): domain Eukaryota; kingdom Metazoa; phylum Chordata; class Aves; order Passeriformes; family Petroicidae; genus Drymodes; species Drymodes brunneopygia. Next base: position 40,130 of record VZTZ01001175.1, read on the forward strand.
TGGAATTAAATGTCATGAAAGAATGAATCTGAAACCAGAATAAAGTAAGAGAAAAGGTGGGCAGCTTTGCATTTTTCTGTGTGCTTTCTTTAAGGGCATCACAGTTCTGACTAGAGTGACGACCAAGTGGTACTTCTAATGATCTGTATCTCTGTCAATCCATCCCATTCTCATCTGTGGGCCTCTCTCGGTGTACCTTTAGATGTTCAGCTCTGTACCTCAGGTCTGTGCTTGTCTAGCAACCGTTCTGTACCAGAAAGAATTGTTGGTGGACGGGAAAAAAAATATCGGAGGCAGGAAAATAAAAAAAAAAAAAGNTTCATCTGATCTTAAAGCAATTTTATCTCACGAGGTGCTTCTGTATGGGTTGAATTTATCAGAAAGGAAGGAAAAAGGAATTGACAATAGCGTCACATCTCTAAATCTTTTTTTTCAAATATCCATTTTTAGTACTGAACTTTTGCCAAAATAAGAATGAACTTATCTTCTATTCTAGTGGAATTAAATGTCATGAAAGAATGAATCTGAAACCAGAATAAAGTAAGAGAAAAGGTGGGCAGCTTTGCATTTTTCTGTGTGCTTTCTTTAAGGGCATCACAGTTCTGACTAGAGTGACGACCAAGTGGTACTTCTAATGATCTGTATCTCTGTCAATCCATCCCATTCTCATCTGTGGGCCTCTCTGGGTGTACCTTTAGATCTTCAGCTCTATACCTCAGGTCTGTGCTTGTCTAGCAACCATTATGTACCAGAAAGAATTGTTGGTGGACGGGAAAAAAAATATCGGAGGCAGGAAAATAAAAAAAAAAAAAGATGGCAGGAATTCACCTTACCATTGACTGTCAGGTTGAAACTAGAGCTATCAAACTTGTCCTTGGTAGACACCTCACATCTGTACACTCCTGCAAAAGTCATGTTTGCTTCTATGATTTCCATTTCAAAGGTGTACACCTGGAACAGACATCAATGATACAATAATTACGTTAGAAAACGAAGCGGTGAAACATAGAGAGAGGGAATCCATGGAGAGAAATAGACAAGGGGTGAACTGTGTCTTTGTGTCCTTTTAGAACTAAGAACCTTCTGAGTGTCCAACAAAAAATTACCTATAACCCCCAATTCAGTAGAAATAGCTGAAGAGTGCTGTCAGTACAGGTATTCCTGAGGATATAATGTTTTATTAGCAAGCTATGCTGGGACATACACTAATGCACATACACTAATTGCACCTGCATTGGAAACAGCAATACAGCTTTCATTAAGCAGTTTTAGCCTCTCCCTAGAACTTATGCAGTACGTGTCAAAATTCAGTCAATGTGAGGCCAATGTGAGCAAGTCTATCCAGCTCCATCCAGGAGAGGGTGGTAGTGGTTCATGTACCACAGAGCATGCAAAGTCGTTGTACAGACTTGTTTTCTTGCTCGTGTTTCTTTGGACAAACTTGTGGTAAAAATTTGGTCTTACTCAGCTACTTAAAGCAGTCCAGACAACCCAAGAGAGCAATAAATTCCAACACTAATAGCAGAATGATCGATCTATTAAGACCAAGATAGACCATGCTTAAATAGTTGTCTGATTTATTGTTTTGTCTTAAATATACAAAGTATCTGTTTCTTGAAAGGAAGATGAAGGGAATCCTGCCATAGAAAGTGCAGAACTACTCCCCCAGTCCTCCAGAGGTTTTCTCATTTCACCGTAGTTAAACTTTGCAAGAGTCTATACGTAGAGCTTGTCTCTTGTCTGTGTGGTTGAAATACAGACTTCTGTGCATAAGTATAACCTTGAGTGTTGCTTTGGGTACCTTAATATCAAAGCATTCCTATTTTAGTTTATATTTTCTTCAGATTATAGATCAGTACCTAGAAGACTGAGAAACCTATTCTGCCAATTTTACCTTGGTATTTCGATCATAATTGTCATGCAGCTGGAGATGTTTCCCCACTTTGCTTCCCAGGTCCATCCACTTTCCTTTGAACCATTTCACTGATGGCTTCTTCAGCAGGCTCTCACCTGCAACTTTGGCAGTGAATGTGATGCTTCCACCTTGTAGGAGAAGTAGGTTAAAATAAGATTATGAATGATGTTTATCTGTTATATCACTGCTGTCACCCTGTACTTGGAGAGCTAACAGTCAAGCAACAGGTACAGTTTACAAACTTCACTTGACTGACATTTTGCACTCACCAACAGTAACTTCTCCATCCTTGGGTCGTGCCACAAAGAGCCCAATGGGGTCCAGAGGTTCTTCTGGTTTTCTCTCAGCAGATGAAACTGAAATAAACATCATAATTACTATTTAGAATTTTTTTGCATCAAACTATACAGTGAATCAATTAATTAATTTAAAAATACCTCAGTAGACTTCTTCTGCCTCTGAGATTCCTTATTCACTGTGATCTGATTTCACCTACTGTCTCTATCTCACTCTACCCTGTGTATGTTCTTTCCTTCTGTTAATAAACCAGACCTGATGACAGTGTTAATTCTCTATTACCTTCTTTGTTTTGGCTGCTTTCTGCTGGTGGAGCAGGTGACTCTGAGGCAGCTGGGGCCGGAACAGCTTCTGCAGGAGTGACTGTCTCACTCTTTTCTGGAAACAAATGTAAGCCAAGATTAGAGAAAGTCTTATTTCCTCTTTCTTTCTGAAGAAATTTTGCAAAAGAACAGCCTTTAATATATGTTAGGAAATGCAGAGAAATTAGCTGTTGTTTCCTAGAGCTTAGAGGATGTGCTGGAAGCAGAAGGGGTCCACTGAAATTGAATGATGAGGCTTTTTCTTTTGCTGAGCTCAGAAAGAAGTGATGCCTGATTTTTAAAAATCCTATAGTCTTGATGTGTAGAAACTTGTCAGCTAATGAATAATGCTATTACTTGTTGCAAATGTCAGTGGTCTAAACAGAAAAGGTAATGAAAAATAATGCAATTGTTATCTTTGTAAACAGTTTGCTTATTCATGAGTTTTGTTTAACAATGCTGTTGGAATGTAATGTTACAAAGACTATTGTTGTGTGCAGCTTGGAAAAAGCTCGAGACACTGCTAGTAAACAATCTGGATAAAGTATCTTAAAAATCCGTCTGTAATTTCTTCCCCTGGCCTATGGAAATTTGTATCCTCTCAATTAAACCATGACCTCAGAGGCAAATTCAGGCAAATGCACTTGGCACAATGGAGAAGACAGAATTGTCTGAAAACAGAGTAGGAGCGAGCAACTGGAGCAGATGGAGGGAGGTAGAATTTCTTGAAATAGATCAGTTGCAGCAAGATATTTTTTCCCTGTAGGTAGTGGAGCCACTTCCAAATAATAATGGGCAATCCAGTTCCTCTGTAACATTACATACTCTACTCCACTGTACTTCATAGGATTATTTGCAGGTTGTCTGCCTATAGCAGACTCTACATGGAACTAACCCGAAAGACAACGAAGAAGATGTAATGAGTACAGTATGGACCAGTGTGCTTTCAGGATAAGATAGGGAGCAGGACCATACTCCTGTATGCTCTGACAGCTGTCAGATTGTCCTAATCCATGCCAGGATTTCCCCTTACTCATAATCTGTCATACCCTGTCTTTGCATATGGAACAGGACATCTTGAATTCTGTTAAACATTCACCAGTGTCTTTTCAGCTGACAAGAAGGTCTCACAAGGTCTCATCATGTTGCTAGAACAAACAACGATAGCAAAGAAAAGGAAGCGATATAAACAACCTGAGTCTGAGGCTTTTCACCAAATTAAAAAGCAAAAAGTCAAATACCAGAAGTGGTAAATGGATACAATTTTGGAGAGGGAGAAGGGATCTGGAAGGTCAAAATGTTTCAAAAAATGAGCAATTTCACCTATCCTAAGCATCTTCAGATTTTTTTTCATTAAAAAATTCCAGGGAAATTGACTCTTTATTCCCAGGAAAATCCTGTGAAAGTTTTTCAACTTTGCATGTAACTGGTCTTTTAATGCATACAAAGGTAGTAATAATGGGTGATACACAAGAATACAAAGGTTACACTTTGTATTCAAGCCCCTCTTGAAATATGCATTTTTGGTAGCAGGAGATTTTGAGACACTTTTGGGGAGTGTATGAGCTTCTAGAAACATTACAGCATAACTTGTAAATGTTTTGTCAGTTGTTACAATTTTTTATTTAAATTAAATAATGATAAGAAAATACCAGTCCTAAGATCAGGCATCTTAGTTTCGGTTAGGGTGAGGGTTAGATTAGCTTTGCTTTCAGTAGTTAAGTGTAAAAGCTTGACTGAATTCTCAAGATGTATATTGACATTTCCCCTATGATCTCCTCTCTGAACTTCTGACACCTGGAAAGAGGTGTCTGAGCCACAGGAAATGTATTCCTCGCATTAATATGAATTAGTAGATTCAAACAATTGGGCAAAACAGATTTATTGCTGGTAGAGAAATTCTACAGTGTTAAAATAGGCTCATTTCTGTGGGCCTTATTCATGAAGGTTGCATGTGGGGCTGGAAATACTGATGAAACCAGA